>CM046456.1:69291312-69346312 GCA_025506515.1 Flaveria trinervia | reverse complement strand
CTGACAAGTTAGTGAGCCCCATCGGGTCAAACACCGTTATGGTTCATTGTGTCATTCCTGTTCAGACTATTACGGCCTCTCCCGTTCTCCAATCGTAGTACCACCATTTGAAGTGTGGAGTGAAGTCTGGGGCATTCCATGTAGTGGGATCTTAGACATTGTATGTGGTGGACTCCACTTCAGCACTACTCTAGGTTTACCAGTTGTGGCATCAACCTAGATTCTTTGTGTACCTCATTGGTTGTTGAGGTTTGAAGTTGCCCCATCTGGTGTGTACTTACTCTCTTTAGAGCAGCTTCAAACCAGCCTTACATCTTATGAGGGTCAACATATAACAAGTTAACTTAGCTAACTGGTTGAGCTCAAAACCTGAAGAGTCTTTAGATCATGTGGAAATCTGAAGTACTCTATTCCTTTCTCACGGTTAACTGCGTAAACGTTGAGGTCTGCAAAATGTGCCTATGCTATGATCCTGCCTGCCACCTTTTGATGTTTCTTGACCTGATACAGTTTGGAGTAGACGGTAGACGTTGTAGTGCTGCGTTGGGCTCTTATCTCTTCAAAACACGCTGCCCATTCAGCCTTTTTGATGTTTACTTCGGCGTTTGAGCTTGGGCCTTCTCTTGGTCCTTTTCTGATTCTTTCTCCATCCTGTCCAGAGTCGCAAAAGTGTCACTGACAAGAGTGTTTTCCAGATTGGGAATAGCAGTTCCCTCCTTGTCAGTGTACCAGGATAGCGTTGAGCCGTGACATCTTCTATCTCAATCTCATCTACTCTCGAAGCTCATCGTCACTTTCTGTTTGCACAGTTGGAGCATCTTTCACAATCTCATCAGCGTTAGTAGGAACATTTCAGCTATCTGCTCGTCAGTGAGATTGTGAATGATTTCTCCTTCTTCAGGAGGTATACATACGATCTCTTGACAATACCTGCAGATCAGAGATCAATGTCAGTTGTGTCTTGACTGTTGGAGGGGAGCAATGTCCATATTCATCTCTTTGGGAATCAGGATCTGCTTGATTTAACATCAAACCAACAATCATTAGCTAATAATCAAGGCATAATCATTTACATTAAATATAAACTTCATTTCATTAATTTTACTCATGATCCAAATACAAGTGATTTTAAATAACAATAAGACATCTAAGCATTACTCTTGTCCTGGGCATCGGCTCTTCTGCTGGCGGGGCGGGATGTGGAGGCACCTTGATCTTGTGCTCGTTTGGTCCTCCTTTCAATGGCAGATGTGGCACCAGCAGTAGGTGAGTCATCATTATCATCATCTCTAACATCATCTCCAACATCCCCAGTAGCATCAGTGTCATCATCACCATCATTATCTTCATCATAATATCATCATCACTATCATCCCCATCCCCTCCTTTATCTTAAGTGGCTCTTCCTTGGATCCTTTTAGGCATAGCATGATGGTCTTAGTAGTAGTCTCCAACTCCTCAATCTTCTTTGCTGATAGAACATTTTGCTCTCGGAGTTGGGACATCTCTGGCACGCTGAATTCCATCTGTTGTGCCTGCTGAGATATCTGTTGAGCTTGGGCAGCAGTAAGATCTACAAGCTGTCGCAGCTGAGCAGTCTTCTCTTCGTCTGCCGCTAACAGCCTCAGCACCATACGTTTATGCCGGGAGCTGTCCTCTACCCCCACTGAGATTAGAGGTGATCCTGATGGATATGGAGAAAAGAGGATGGTGCTGTAGGATGGCTAGTGGTGGTGGTTGCAGTGGTGAAGATTGGTGGCGGTATAGATGATGGTGGTGGTGATGTAGGTTGAATGGTGTGGTTGTGGATGAAGGGTGGTAGTGGTGTTAGGTGAATGGTGGCTAGGTGGTGGCTGTAGTGTGGCTGTGGTGGTGATAAAGGTGATTCTAACGTTTCTTCTTCTTTCTTTTCAATCCATGGGCGAGAGCCATCCTCTTCTTCTCGATCCGTCGAGGAGGATGCTCCCCAAGTACACGGCTTGGCGGATCAGGAGCATAAGTAGACCAGCAGCAGTCTCTCCCATCCACCTGGGCGTTCACCACCGCCCGGAGCCCTCGTTCTGTGGGAACGACTTTACTTCCCATAGTCCGAGTCAGCGGCTCCTCATCTAACTCATCTTCTCCTCACCAGGCATGAATTCCCTGGTGGAACCCAGCAGTCTCCGCTCCTTCACCAGTGGGGGCAAATGCAGGAGACGGAATATCAGCAGTGGGTCCTACATTTCCTTCCTTCCCGCTATCATTGTCATCCGAGTCATGCTCTGGGAGCAGTAACTGCTCATCGTCGGAGTCACTATCTGTGTGACGCCACTTCTGTCTCCCCGGCACTACATAACTCTCATTGGCCAGATGGCCTATCAGTCTCTTCACTTGGGGCTTTACTTGCTTACCCCTGTAACTCTCATACGACCCACTGTCGGATCATCCTGATCTCTAGAACCACAATGTCGTGGCTTTCCGTCGGAAGGGATGGAAGCGTCTCATTGAATATCAGCTGTAAGAATCTGGGGTACATGCAAACCCTCCTTACCCTTAGCTTCCAGATTCTCCACAAGGTAAGAGAAGATCATGCTCGAGAAGTTGAAAGGATAGTTCAGCACCAATGCCACATAGGCATTCTGGATCTGGTCTGAAGATCATCAAATCCACCTCTTCTGGAGGCGATGCACTTCAATATAACATGTGCTAAGTACTTGTTACTGGGACACAGGTTGCTTTTATTGAGCACACCTGAGTTGATGTCCCCAGCATACTTAATGCTCATAAAGCATCCCCCTCACGGTCAGTGGATGTAGCTTGGTGGGATGATCAGTATCGTTCCCCAGCTCAAGTACTCTTTGGATATCAGCAGCAGTGATCTTGATAGCCATCCCACAGATAGAGCTTCGTATGCTACACGGATCTTGGATCGATCAACAGAAGCATTCTCCCAAAATGCCTGATGTAGAGACCTGTAAGCGTGCAAGGAGTAAAATGGACTTGTAGATCCTTGATCGCCTAGAAATATGATGATCTCTGTAAACTTGGCGCTATTCCGAGTAGTATGATCTAGATGTGTACATGTTTGTGCTTAGGTTGATTGACCATCTAGACCATCAATCTAAACACAAGACCATAATCATCAGATACTCACATAACACAAATCAGTTCTAAGTATCTTGTTTGATTTCATTCTGATTCATTCATGCGAATGAATCATGCGACTATGGTCAGTCGGTTATCCTATCCTGTGACTGGACTCATTCGGGTGAATAACATGCGACCGAGTTCAATCGGTTGGCTGATCCTGCGATTGATTCAGTCGGTCGACTGAGCTCACTCGCATGTCCAATTAGGCCGATTGAGCTATTCTTCCGGCTCAATCGTGCGATTGGAGTTCATCCATCTGACCAGTCGCATGGACTTACTGTCTGGTTGACTAAGGTTCGAGTCTTGACACAATCATGAAATTAAACATTATGAAACGGTTTGTTAGACTCGCAATCCCATAACTCATAACCTAATAATCTTATTTTTACATTTTACATGGTTTCATTGGTTATTAAGCCATTTAGTGGTTCGGTTCTTGTTTCATTCGAACATCCTAAAATAGGGCACCATTTCTCCTGATTTCTATGAGATTTCATCGTATTTACCTGTATAATCACACATAATTGTCAGAAAGTCAATGGAAGTATGAAATCTTGGTCTGATGAAAATTTGGCAGAATAACGGTAGGCTATGCGAAATAAGGGCGATTAGGAGTGATGAGAAGAATGCGATTGATTGTGGCCCTATATATACTGACTCTACTTTCAATCGGCCGACTGGACTCATTCGCTCAGTTCATTCGGGCGAATGAAGCTTAGTCGGGCGATTGACTCAGTCGATCACATTCAGTCGCCCGACTAAGGTTCAGTCGGTCGACTGACTTATTCGCAACGCTCCCAATCGGACGAATGACCCATTCTGATAATCCATTCGGGTGAATGGGTGATACTCATGTCCATTCGGCTGTTTAATGCATGAGTATGGTCCATTCGCTTGACTGGTCCATACTCAGGTCCAGTCGTGCGAATGGGTCATACACTTGACATTTGACTTTTAAACCCTTTTAACCTTTAATTACCATTATGAACATTTGATCTCCATACATGATCATTTTAACTTGAAAACCTTTGATCACCTCAGCGTGACTCTTAAAGCTTTGTCACCTTAGACGTGACCCATTACTTGAAAGCACGTGGTCACCTCAGACGTGACCTTTTCGATGATAAGGTCCCTTATCAACTTCCATGACATAGTCCGATACTACACATACTGAATATGACAAACTTTGTACAGAAATAAAAGAAATAATACTGAAAATTTAAAAATTAAAGACATTTTTTTGTGTTTTTTATGAGGTCAAGATTCTAGGAATAATTATTCTGAGAGAGCAATCACAATCATTTAAGCTATACTGGGATCATTTAAGTTGGAATCATACAGGATATTCAAATCATTCAGGACAAGTTATTAAAAAAAACAACTTTGATGCTCTTTCCTTGTTGTTCATCTGGAGTCATTTAGCAAATTTAAGAATCATACTAGTACTATTAGGTCCCCACACTGATTTGAACTTTCAAGAATGTAGCCACAGTGATTGTCAGTATACTTGTCCTCTTAATCCAACAAGACTTTCAACATAGTTTGGTGATCGTTTTAGGGATTGTTTATTTCAACAAGCATTTGTGAATCCCACTTATATGGTAATCAACATTCCTCAGGAGATTTTTGAGCGGTCTTAAAGGTAGAAATTCAGAAGAGACTATTCTTAGAACTTTCAAAGAGAAGCCAATCCTCAGTCAGTGCCATCGCACAATAGAGAGGCGGAAAACAACACTAGTTCTAGAATATATATAGGTTATGCTTATCCTCTGGTCAGTGCCACCGCACAGCAGAGAGGCACATAACCTATCTTCTTGTTTGCGCAATTTTTCCTTCCTTTGCACAGATCTCACCAACAACATAGGTTATCAGTTTGATTGTATTTGCATTTTTCATGTGCTTTTGCTCATGCTTTGGTCTTACGCACACTCTTGTGGCATTATTTTGCTCGTCCCCCTTATTGGAATCCTGTTGATTGTGTTAACCAGGGATAAGGTGTTCCCACAGCTTGTCAAACATTTTAGTTTAATCTTGAGATCACCAACCGGTCTAGTCATCTATTGTGTTCGATCTACCAACATATCAGCTATGGTCTAGCAACCTCCAGTCTACTTTCTTTTGTGTTACCTTAGTAGTAGCTAGCTTAACTATCATATTTACTTTTATATTGCTCAGACTGCTCAAACTTATACTTGAACTTTGCATCTTTTTCAATTTGGATTTTTAAAGTCCCAATGTTTGTACCTGTGTACTATCATTTTCCACACGTTAAATCGGTATCACACATACGATCTTATTTATTTCATTTGCTTGCCTCTCCTTTTCCCTCGTTTTTTTATTAACCTATTCTCCCCTAAAATACTAAAACCTCTAAGGATTTATGTTTTAGAATTTAATGAGCAAGAAACGCACTAAGTGTAATTAACAAACTAACAATAAACAAACAAGAGAATTAAATTTAAAATACTATAATTTAAGAAATTTTAAAAGACACTAGATGCGACGCATCGGACTATACATGGTCATCTTCAGGAATGACCTCACTCTTCTTTTTAACACCATTGACCTCTAACAGATATAGAAAACATGGTTTATCAAAAGCCTTTGTATAGAGGTCTGCACGTTGAAAATTAATGTTTATTTTTATCACATCGATTAAGTTCTTTTCAAAATAGTCACGTATGAAGTGATATTTGATCCCAATGTGTTTGGTCTTGGGATGTTGGACCGGGTTCTTAGTGACTGCAATCGCAGCAGTGTTATCAACAAATATAGGAGTAGAAGTGAATTGCAAACCGTAATCCCGCATTTGCTGTTGAATCCATATGATTTGGGAACAGCAGCTTGCAGCACCAACGTATTCTGCTTCACAGGTTGACAAGGCAACCGAGGTCTGCTTACACTGCCAGTTTACCAATCTTCTCCCAAAGAACTGACACCAACTGATGTAGACTTGTAGTTCATCTTGCACAGCCGCCATAATCTGAGTCACTATACGCTGTAAGTTCAAAGTCATCATCATGAGGGTACCACAATCCAAGTGTGGGTGTGCCCTTCAGATAACAATATCCTCTTGACTCCAATTAAATGGTTCACCTTAGCTTTGCCTGATATCGCGAGCATAAACATGTAGCATACATGATATCTGGTCTTGATGCCGTGAGATACATGAGAGATCCAATCATCCCTCAGTACATAGTAGCATCTACCAGATCACCGTTCTCGTCGGTGCTACATCATGGTTTGTAGCCAATGGAGTGCCAGCTATGGAAGCATTTTCATGTCAAACCGACTAAGAATATCTCCTACATACTTGGTCTGATGTAAGAAGATTCCATTTGGTGTTTGATCTACTTGTAACCCGAGAAAGAACTTCATCTCCCCCATGGAACTCATCTCAAACTCAGCCTTCATTACTGCTTCAAATTCTTTGCATAATTCTTCATTATTTGAACCGAAGATTATGTCATCTACATAGATCTGTACTAGCAGGAACTCTCCATCTTTTTCTTTGATAACAGTTTGCAGTCAATGACTCCCCTGCGAAATCCGTGTTTCACAAGATGAGTAGAGAGTTTCTCATACCAAGCCCGTGGAGCTTGATGAAGCCCGTATAGAGCCTTGTCAAGAGTTTGTAAATCCTATCCGATGATATGGATCTTCAAATCCCTTGGGTTGACTGACATACACTGTTTCTCTGATGTCCCATGAAGGAATGCACTCTTCACATCAAGTTGATAAACTTTGATTTTATATAAGATGCATAGGCAAGGAAGATGTGGATGGCTTCCATCCTTGCCACAGGTGCAAATACTTCATTGTAGTCGATACCTTCAACTTGTCTAAAACCCTGAACAACAAGCCGAGCCTTGTTTCTGATGATCACACCCTGATCATCTTTCCTACATTTCAAAACCCATTTGGTACCAATGACTTTAGCACCTTTAGGTCTATCCACTAGTGTCCATACACCTAACTTCTTAACTGAAGAAGTTCTTCCTGCATGGCACTAACCAAGCCAGCCTCATCATTTAGTGCTTCACTAACATACTTTGGCTCAAACTGAGACACAAAGCAGCGATAGGCACCGTCGTGAAGATATCCCTTTTCCATCACAGTGGCATAATCAGCTGAATACAGCTGATTTCTAGTCTGTACCCCTGATCTCGCATATCCTATAATATTATCCAATGGATGATAGATGTTTAGACGTGAGCCAGGAGTTGTTGGAACAACTACCTCATAGTCAAGATTATAAACATTTGGTTCTGGATCTGAGGCAATAGGAGTCTGAGGTTCTGAAGGTTTAGAAGCATCACTAGCCGGTGCGTGTGAACTTGTGGTAGTTGGAACCTGTACATCCTGGTTGATCTGATCATTTCCTTCATTTTCTTCATCAGAAGAAGAATCACTCACATCAACTGCTCCCCCTGAGTTGGTAGGATCATGACATGTTGAATTGAGATGGTGTGTTCAAGACATCGTATATCATCTTGTTTGCCCACTCGTCTTCTGAAGAAGAAATAGATATGTTGAAGGACTTGAAGAATCCATCATAGTCGAAGAAGTAAGCAGGCCTTTTCCAGCAGGTGGTGTGATATATCTCTGAACATCAACATTACACCACATCTCTACTTGACCTGTTGAGTTATTGTAAATTCTCTTGTTCGGTATGTTGTATCCTAAGAAGATCCCTTCATCAACCTTCTCACTGAATTTTCCCTCCCGAGTCTTTTTCAGTAGGGTGCACGGAGCGCCAAATGGCTCGAGATATTCCAAGTTAGGTTTACGTCGCTATAATAACTCGTAGCACGTTTTTCCATGGTGTTTTACTATCAGAACTCGATTAAGAGTATACCATGCATTTGCCACTGTTTCATTCCAAAATTGTATAGGTAGTTTTCCAGTCTACAAGCATTGTCTGTGCCATCTCTATCAAGTTGCGGTTCTTCCGTTCAGCAACACGTTCATCTAAGGAGTATAAGCCAAGTGAATTGATGCACAATTCTCTTTTCCTTGCAATAGTCCTCCATCCTTTGATTCTTGAACTCGGTTCCGTGTCTGAGCGCACCTGTCTTACCTCAGCTTGTATAAGGATTCCAGAGTAGTTACCAAATCCTTGAAGGTTTCAAATGTTTTTGATTTGGATTTCAGAAACATTACCCAAGAGAACCTGAGTAGTCATCGGTAACTACATAGCAGTACAAGTCACCTACGATGCTTCTTGTACTCACTGGACCAAACAGATCCATGTGACGAAGCTCATGTGGAAGTTCTATAGAATGAACTTTCTTTTCCTTATGAGATTCTTCGTCTGTTTGCCCTTTTTGCACGCAATACAAAAATCTGGGAGTTGAAAGTTTTTGACATTTACTCCTCTCACAAGATCATTCTGGATCAAGTGATTCATTTTCCTCGGATTTATGTGTCCCATTCTCCTATGCCAGGAGATGGATTCCTTCTCAGTAGCTTTGGACAAGAACATTGGACCTCACTATCTGTTGTGGATGCCTTTGAGAGATCCAAAACATAAAGATCATTATATCTAGAAGCTGACATAAGGATCTGATCCTCCGGAATCACGTAGTCCTTCTTTAGAACGTAACACATCTTGTTGTCAAATACTACCTTGAATCCTTTATCACAGATTTGAGAAACAGAAAGTAAGTTATTTTGTAATTGTTGGACATAGTTTACCTTATCAAACTTAACTTTCTCATTTCCCATTCTCCTTGGGCTGTGATGTACCCTCCTTTGTTTCCAGCAAATGAAACATGCCCTCTTTTAATTTGTCTAACATTTGATAAGAGAGTTCTGTTCCCTGTCATGTGCCTGGATGCTCCGCTATCAACTATCCACGTGTTAGTTTCAGAACTGTAGCAAACACCCTGCACAGTCAATGAAAACATTAGTTCATGTCAGGAACCCAAGCCTTAACCGACTTGGGTTTCCCTGAGGCATCACATATCACAAACTCAACCCACTGACCCTTTGAGGTTGAGGATTGATCAAAATTCTGTTTGTTCTTATTTTCAGGCACTGAGGAGGTTTTTTCTTTCCATAGACCAGATTTGTGTAAGGCCTGTTTGTGATAAACAGATGACTGACTTATGGATTGAATTTTGGGTTCACAATCTCTTCTAGAAGGCGTCACTGAGTTCCTTTAAAAGATCTTGATGTAGATGTATAAAGTTCAACTTTCTTCCTCGGTGTCTGATAATAAGGACAATAAGATGCTATCTGACCATACTCTCCACAATTATAGCAGGATCTGCTTTTAACTTGATGGATTCTATTTTTTGGTGGAGATGCAGATGTCACACGTTGACCTTATTATGTTTGGATTGGGACACTTCTTTGTTTGATGTATGAGTTGGTTTTACAAACTTAATTGCTTTACCTGGTTTTACATCTTTGATCTCTGTTTACCTGGACTGTGACATGATGCACGTGATTGATTGGTTTTATAGTCTTAACTTAGACTCCTTAGAGTATTACATGTTCCCTACATATGTTCAATACATTCTTAACTGTGAACTGGCTCACATTTAGGGGAATAAGTTGTATTCTTAAACTGGGACAGATGAAGCCCGACATCTTCAAAATTTTGAGAAGCTCACTGTTGGCTTCTCTGGGGTAGAAACAGCCCTGGTCCCAAAAATGTTAGAGCTCATTGCTCAAGGTGACAACCTAGTAGCATCAGCTAGTGTTAAACTCACACCTTCTACTTCCCAACCACCTAAACAGCCACAAATCACCCTCACCTACCAAAGAAAATCCAAACGAACCCCTACTCAGACTATTCAGTCTGTGGAGGCCCCCATACACTCACCCACACAGGAAGAAGTGGACACTAGAGCTCCTACTTCTCCTGAGGAGCAGACCACTCTTATCTCTTCAAAGATCAGTGCTGAGGTTCCTCATGCTCAGCCTGATGAGCTCATAAGCCTAAATGCCTTAAGCCATCACTCTGAGTCTCAACACTCAAGTGATCAACCTTCAGGGGACAGTTACAATCCCTAGCCTTTAGATCATAACCAACCAATCCCCAACCTTGACTTCTACACTGATGAAGATCTAGGTTTCAGTGAGTACCATGATTCTCTCTTCTTTTCTCCTACTCAAAGTGAGATGAGTACTTTTGAGGCTCCTATTTCTAGCCCAGATCAATCACCATCTACTGAGGTGGACACTCCTGAACCTGTTCAGGATGTCCATATGGAAAGGCTCTCACTTTTGAAACTGATTACATCATTAAGACCTCAACCATGGAAACTCAGCCCACTGACATCTCAACTGAGGTTGCCAGTGAGCAGAGGAAATCCAACAGCCAAGACCCTGAAGCTGGTGGTGAGAGAGAGGACTCTGGTCCAATCATCTCATCCGCCAATGATTCTTCTGATGAAGATGAGGGGAATTTAAGACTAAAGGTGCAAAAACTGTCTCAAACATGCACCTATTTAGTCTCCAAGGTTAGTCACCTTGAATCTCAAGTGACTACCTTTCAGAACAGGGTCAATGATTAGCAACTTGAGATTTCCTATCTTAAGGAAAAACTAGCTAGGAGACCTTTAAGAAGAGCTCAACCAGGAACACAAGAACTTGTGGATGTGATTGACCTAACTCCTAGCTCACCTATGCAAGGGGTTGATGCTACCAAAAAGGATGAGAAAGTCATTACAGTCATAGAACCTGGGAGTTCTTCAAAGAGTATGGACACTGAGGACTCACCATCCTCACTTGCAATTATGCATACTCAGCAACTTCCTAAAGTTCACATTGATGTGAACTCTATAGACTCCTTCATACAGAGTCTGTATGAGGAAGGGATACCAAGGGCTATGTCATCTCCACCATCTTCCAATCACATCATTGGGTGGAGGTATGACAGCTACAGGAGAGCCCTAATCATTATTAGATTTCAAGGGCAGCAGGAGATCTTCAACTTTCAGACCTTGAACTTCTATGAAGGTCTAGATTTAGTCAAATCCACCAATCAAGACAAGCTGACAAGTTGGCTCAAAGAATCCAAGACCGGATCACTGCAAAGTTCAGCTTTAGAAGAAGACTAAGGCAATCAGGAAATGTCATTGGTCAACTGGATGTTGAGGCAGACCCTAAGATTGGTTTCATAGGGGAAACCTTGACTGAAGGCCCAGTGACAGAACCTGAGAGCCCAGTCTCATCACCAACAACTGCTGTAGAGATCAATACCCTTTTTGAGACACCTGCTGGTGAAGGTGCTTCTCAACTTCTCTCTGGCCAGAGCTTGGAAGCTACACCAAGCAATAAAGGCCAAAGCTCTTTTCACCCTGAGTCATAATGGTCTGTGAGTGACAAAGGGAAAAGAAAAATGACTTCTGAGGAGATTGAGGAGGAGAAGAGAGAGAGGAACAGGAAGCTGAGGGGAGAAAGTTCCTCTTTTGAGTCTGCAAGACTCATGGAGTCTGCTATCAGGGCTGCCCCCAGACCAGATACTCAGAATGATGAGTTAAGGGCAGTCAGGATAAACTATATGCAGACAAGGAGAGACAATGTCATTTCTCTCCCCTTGGAGGAACTAAATGAACTGGTTGACCTGGAAAGGTCAAGGGAGAAGAAAGAGGCAGAAGATGTAGAGCTACTAGTACAAATCAAAGAAGACAGAAGAAAGAAAAGATTGTACAAGCATGTGCCTACTCTCTCCCCAGTTCAAAAAAGTCCTACATATGAGGATGTGGTTCAACAAGAACTTTAGGTAGATAAAGAAGAAGAAATGATCAAGATGATCAACTACCTGAGTGCCATAGGCCTCTATCAGGCAGAGCACTTCTTCCTTTATCCTTTTACTATATTGAGTTTGAGTATCTCAAACAACTTGAACTTGAGATAGTCAAGGAAAGAAAGACAACCAAAAAGAAGCTAAGGGAAGAAGCTGCTAAGTGAAGAGCCATCATCTAGAAAAACACGAAGAAATCTGCAGACAGGCAGAGGATGATGAGCTTCTTGAAGCTGTATGGATTCTCCGGAAGGAGACTTGGTCCCATGTCTCTATCCTTATGGATGAGCATATCAGGGTGATCAAGTAGAAGATAAAGAGTGGAGAGCTGGTTGACTTACATTCCCCTCCAAGTCAACCTCCACCTGAAGTGGAGGTTAAGGTTGAAAACCCAGAGACAACACAACATGGACCTCCGGCTGAACCTCAGCAAGCTTCATCTTCTGATCCAACAGCGTCAACCTCCTTCTCATTCTGAACCTGTAAAAGTGGAAGACCCAACTGAGAAAGACAATAAGATTAACCAGGTGCTGCAGGCCAGTCTTCTTAGTTGAAAATTGTAAAGAAAAGAAGGATGGCTTCAAAGCTAAAGCCAAAGAAGAAGAAGACTGCATCTTTTTTTGAACCTCAGGATGAGTCAGAACATCCTAAGGATGTGCAGCCAGAGGATGCTCCATCATCTCCCATTCCAATAGCTCTTCTAGCATCAGAAAGACCCATCCTGTCCTGGACATACACTACAAATCCAGAAAGATGGCATGTCATTATAGATCATGGCATTGAGAATGTCTACACTTGGCAAAACATGTTTCAGTTGCCTCTACATGATCTCTTTAACATG
The DNA here is from genome assembly GCA_025506515.1 of Flaveria trinervia. Classification (NCBI taxonomy): domain Eukaryota; kingdom Viridiplantae; phylum Streptophyta; class Magnoliopsida; order Asterales; family Asteraceae; genus Flaveria; species Flaveria trinervia. Next base: position 69,333,584 of record CM046456.1, on the reverse strand, counting down.
AGAAGACACTTTGATAGTCTGAAGGATCCTGATCATCTTATGAAGAAGGGCTGGTTATTATCGTGATGATGATGGTTGATATCTGAAGTCTTCAAGTGTTTTGGTAGCATCAGCCTAGGGGAGTTTGTAGAGATTAATGAAGAGGCTGAAGCAACCAAACACTCAAAGTCTTTCTGCATGCATTTGCACAAGTACCGAAGAAGAATGCTTCGGAAGTTTCACACAAGTAATATAAATATTCTAAGTGTGAAATTTTCCGAAGCCAAGACCAATATCTTCCGAATCAAAGATGAAGTCTTCCGAAGCCAAATATGAAGTCTTCTGAAGCTTTAGAGACAAAGTCTTCTGAAGACTTTTAACAACACCGCTTTATCTGATGTATTGTTCCATAAAGCTAGACCCCTTTCCATTGCTACTCTGTAAAGTCACCAACTTATATGAGTTGGTGAAAAGGTCCATGCTTTTGGTAACTATACATTGAGGTCTTAAGTCTGTAAACTTTCTACTTCATGTACTTTATCCTTTTTGTAATAGATAAGATGTGAGCTATGGCATGTAATAGTCATAATGTCAAAAAGGAATCTGCCTTTTTGACTCTACAATTGATTTTGTTTTGTGTCTAATCAATTGTAATCTAGCTGGCTTTCATAGTATGGCCGGTTGTAGGATGTAGTATAAGTATCTCATGTTCTTGTAGGTTTATTTTCATGCTTTGTAACACTTGTAATAGAACATAGAGAATGCAATATACTGCAACCTTGAAAACCATATACTTGTGTATCTTGCTCTTGTGTTCTGGCTCTTAATTACTTGTGTTCTTAGTGTCTTTACTTGTGGTTAATCCAGTTCACTGTTTGAATAAGTAAAGTTACTCTCCTCTTGGTGTTATTGTGTTGTAAGTGACCACCCTTCAACGGTCCTGCAGTACCTTTATCATGAACGAAGCTAATCAAACTCGTTATTCTATTCATCCTGTCTCCGACAACATGTATATGGACCTTCGTGGTTATATAGGTGGCTTGGAATGAAGAAAGGCATAATGACTTATGTAGCTAAGTGCCTTATGTGTATGAAGGTTAAGTCAAACATCAACGTCCAAGTGGATATTTGAACAACTCGATTCCTATGTGGAAATGGGACACATATCCATGGACTTCATAACCAAACTACCCCAAACCTTTTGTGGACATGATAGAATATGGGTGATCGTTGACCGATGGACCAGTCGGCACGTTTTATACTCATACCTGACACTTAAAAGATATTAAGGTTGGCTCTATATACATTGATGAAATTGTAAGTCGTCATGGGGTACCTTTGCACATCATATCCAACCGAGACGCTCGCTTCACTTCGCATTTTTGGTTGTCTATGCGAGAACTCTTGGGGTACTAACTAGATTTAAGCATGGCTCACCATCCCCAAATGGATAGTCAAACGAGCGAACCATCCGACCTTGGAGGATTTGCTATGCCTTTATGTCCTTGACTTTGGTCGTGATTGGGATACACATTTACCGCTCGCTGAATTTTCATATAACAATAGTTACCACTCAAGTATCAAGATGGCACCATTCAAAGCACTTTATGGTCGTAAATGTCATTCCGATCTGCTGTACCTACATTGGTGAAACCTTCATCACTGATCTTAAATTTATACAAGAAACGACTAACAAAGTCTCCATAATTCGCAAGAACCTTGAAGTGGCAAGAAGTCGACAAAAGTGATATGCTGATAACAACGTAAGCCATTGGAATTCCAAGTTGGGGATATGGTTCTTCTTAAGGTCTCACTGTGGAAGGTTGCTATTCGCTTTGGAAAGAAGGGTAAACTGGCTCCAAGATTTGTAGGACTTTTCAAGATTATGAAAAGGATTGGGAAAGTGACATACAAACTAGAACTACCTTCCGACCTTAGTGGAGTTCATCCTGTGTTCCACGTCTCAAATTTGAGAATGTGTTTGGCTGATGAAAGTCTGCATGTTCCGTTGGATGAAATCCAGATCGACGAGTCATTACACTTTGTTGAGAAACCTGTTGAAATCATGGATCACATTATGAAGAAGACTAGAACCACAACTACCCCAAACGTCAAAGTTCGTGGGAAAATAAACGTGGAGCTGAGTTTATTTGGGAATGTGAGGAACATATGAAGAAGACGTATCCATATTTGTTCGTATAGATTCATTCTTAATTTCAAGACGAAATTCTTATAAGTTGGGAAGACTGTAACATCTTGTATTTTTAGTTAACTAAAAGTTAACTTTGTTAAATTCTTGTAAGGATCATTGTTGGCATTTATGAATTTATGGATTATTATGTTTACTTTTAGTTTTTGTCTTTAATCCTTTAATGAAAGTTAAAAATTTGATTATAAATTAACATAATATTAATATTAATAATAATAATGGTAATGGTACTATTAATAATACTAATAACAAAAAAATTAATATATAATAATAATAACATTAACAATAATTATAATAATAACAATGAATAATAATACTACTACTACTACTAATAATAATAATAATAATAATAAATAATAATAATATATAATGATGATGATGATGATGATAATAAGTTATAAAAGTTAACAAGATTATGTAAAACTCAAAGTTCAATTAGGTTCAAGGGGCCATATTGCCATTTGAAAACTTTAACTATAAAGTTTGTGCATGAAATAATAGAAATGAAACTACAGGGACCAATTGCGAAATTAATCAAAACTCAACCCCCATTCCCCTTCTCCCATCGACCACTAGCCAGGAAATCCGGCCACTGCCGCGAGGCCAAAACCGTAACAAATGACCACGATTTTGACCCAAATTAATACCAAACGATTAGGGAAGACATTTCGAACTCGAAGCTATGATTAACTAAACCATTTCATTTGGAATTAAAGGGGACTGAACCGAAATCAATAAGCCAATCGATTCATAACCGTTCAATGTATAGTTTGTGTTGGATAATCGAATTAAACGGTTAGAAACGTTCGAAACTCAATTACAAACTTAACGCATCATTTAATTGAACTTAAATCATAGATTAATCAGTTTTAGTAACCGAAACAATCGAATCATAGGAGAGGTCCAACCACTGCCTTAACATGCAAATTGAACCCATTTAACAGATGGGAAAGCTTTCATTCGATGCCTTTCAACTCTCTGTGCACCACAATTCGTGAAATACACACGCAATCAATCAAATTCTGAGCTTGCTCATCGCAAGATAACCGAATCCAAGAACTATATTTAAATCCGCAAATCAATCTTAATCAAGTAAGTTAAATACATGTTTGTGTTCGTCTAAGAATAGGGAACAAAAGCCCCATGGTTAAATTTGTTATCAACCTCGAATTGACGATCAATTTGATTAGGGAATAATCTAGGATTCCTGAATTTGAGGGTTTTCCTTGTGGGCATGTTTTAAGGTTTTAAAACCAAGTGATACCAAGGCCACGACCCTAGTTCACTGGTTAAGTCAATTGCAACATCTACATGAGGTCCCGGGTTCGAACCTGGGCACCCTTATACATTTTTAAGGCTTTTTAGCCTTAAATAAATTACAGAAAAATTGTAATAAATATAAGAATTATTTTTATAAACTTCAAATATTTTTAAAAGCCGTATTTTCTGTAATTTTTTTCTAAATTTAAATAAATATATATTTTTTAATAAAACATTTTAACAAAGGTTGCTTTTGAATAATTTCTTATAAAATGAATTTTAAATAATAATTAATAAATTATTATTGGTCCAAACGTTTCTTTTCAATTAATATTGTTTAAATCATACTTAGTTCTTTTAGTTATAAAACTTTATTCAAACTTTATATTAACCTTTCAAATTATTATAAATGTTTCTTTTTCATATCTTTGTATAAAATATAAAATATATTTTCCAGAAAAATATTAATGATTTCCATTTGTTAAATATAATTATTTAACAAGCCCCAAAAACCAAATGAACCCTAGTTCTCGTTAATTGTTAGACTTATTATTAAATGTCAATCTTGTAATTATATATATTTAGGTTGTGACATCCGTAAATTTCCGTTACCAACTCCGTTAGTTCCGTTAAGTCTTGTATACACGTGTCGTGAGCACACACTAGTTGTCGTTTAACGTTGGTGACCTAATAATAATGGATAATGTTAATTTAATGTGAATCTAATTGATTATATGATTATTAGGTATATTTATGTGTTTACACGTTTTTAAAAGGTTAATTAGAAAATTAATCTCGTAACGCGGAAACGTGCCTATTTATTCGTATGTCTTGTGTTTTTATAAAGATAAGATATATAATGATTTTCATAAGTTTATATCTTTATATTATGAAGTTAAAAACACTTTACAAAGAGTTTAAAGCCTAGTTTTTATAAAATACAAATTACAAGGGTTAAAAGGGTAATTATGTAAATTAAAATTAAACAAAATAATCCCAACCCTAATCCCCACCCTTCCCCACCCAAGGGTTAAAAGGGTAATAAGTGAAAACTGATTCTCAAACTCACTTCTTACATTATCACATCATATGATAACTTCTCAATAATCAAACTATTATTCACTAATCAAACTATTATCACTAATCAAACTATTATTCAACAAAGATAAGTAATCAGTATCCGAGTAAAGCATATTTTAAATGACGTTAGGCTTGAATTATTGTGGACTAAATACTTTTCAGTTTCAAACAACGTAAAGTTTTTGATCCAATTATCCATAATTGACAAGTCTATAAAGTATGAAAAGAACAATATGTTATTTAGTTTCATATATTCAAAAGTTAGTGATACTTTTTTGTCAAACAATATGATATATAAATTCATATATAAGCATTATAGTTTTGTAATATTTAGAAAAATAGTAATTCACTTATCAAGACATAATATATACTTGACCCTAGACGATTAGAAGTCAAAACATCACCACCATCATTACCGGCGTAGCAATCAACATAACCTATGTTGCCCCTGATATTTTCTTAGGCGTTTTCGTGCTTAACTTGTAGCAGTCAAATAGGGAATAGTAGGGTCTAAAATTGCAACCGAAACTGCCCAGGCCAATCCTTCCCAAAAGACCCAAATAACACTTTAGTTACCATAAACTACTAACCAAACCAGTCTCTGCAATATAGCAGCAAAAACAATTGAGTGTAGCTAATTTCTTGTATAAGTTGAGCTTGAAATACCTGCAACATTTTATGAAAAAGGTCCTAACACAATTTGTGGCACTGACATTAATTCAGATTTCAGATATCTTGTATTAAGAATCATCAAATTATATGCACATCACTCCTTTACATTCTACATGTAATCATACAGCTTAATGGTATTAAAATCTAAAGCATCAAAAGACAAATAATTAAATATTAATGTTGTTAGATTCATTATTATCGTAAGCTAATCCAAAATCAATCATTTATCATCCTTAATTAAAATATCAAAAGACAAATTAATTCAGTTGTTGAACTACAACATTCACCAACATGACCAGTTAAGTGTCCAGTTGTTGATTAACATTACAAATTAAATAAATTCACATTTGATTATTTAACTACGTCTATGCTTATGCTCGTTTCCTACTATTTTAAGTAGTCTAATTCTACAACATTGACCAACATAACAATAGCTAATAACTTAAATTTGTGAGTCTGACATGGGCGGTAAATCGGTAATTTCATTATAATTCAAATTCATATCATTAAATATATGCCCAAAGAAATCAATGATTTTGTGTTTATGTGCTGAATAAAAATTCGCTCCTATTTCCTGCTATAATTGGCCATCCAAACAAATCACCAACAGAACAACATAAACTTAAATCAATGAACTTGATTAACCGATATCACCGTTAGAAACACCATCAACATCATCACCCTCAACACCATGTTGGATATTTTAGTGTAATTGGGATTAACTTGTGTTGACCAATTCGATCATAATAGACTTCAAACAAGTTAGGAGGTGCGGAGTGCACGCTTGTTTGAATCTATTACGATCCTAGGCGCGTAATCCGTATTTGACGGGGGTTCCAAGGGGGCAGCGCCCCTGGAAGCGGGGTCCAAGGGCAGAGCCCCTGGCTGGGATCGAGCTGCCAGGTCAGCTTGGAAATTTTTAATTCCCGTCATTATTACTTCAATAAATATTCATTTCGGAGTTTATCTAGAATTAAACTTATTAATTCTTGAAGGGCCGAAAGTGTCAATTTGAGGACCCAAAAACTACCCTAGGCAGTTTTCTAATGGAAAAACTGCAAATACGCTCCAAGGAATTTTGGTCAGAAGTTCTGTTCTTTTTCTCGTTCGTTCTTCATCACAAAATTAACATATTTCATTTCTAAATCACTAGATTGTATCCGATTGAACAATTTTGGGTGAACCACCAAATTAGTTTGATCAGAAAGTTTTCAGACGCCTTCTAGTGAATCCGATTTCGTTTGTATTACCAAATTTCCTCAACACACCACCATACCAACAAAAACATTGTCTTCTCATTTATTTCCAAACCATAATCTTATAAAGAAAATGCATCTAAACAATAAATGAACAATTCCGAATAATTTAACCAACATTCTTATTAGACAAATGTCAATTAAAATTTGAAGAATAATGACCAAAAGAAACAGGGTCTCTATATAATAGCATGTTCATGTTTGGTGACTACTAGTGAATTCACTAATTATATAATATGATAAAACAAAGTTTGATGGTTTTGAGTTGGACTCAAAACTTTCAGTTATTTGCATTACACACCTCTTTTATCTTCTTATAAAGTTGGTTTAGTTTGGGTTGGATTGGATTTTGTCCTTCTAGTTTAGCTTCCGGTGCTGACAGGAGCGGTCATCGGCTGACAACTCCCCCGCTGACGCTTGGGCTTTACTGCTGGTCTTTCTGCGACTGTGGTTGCTCCGATGTTGATGGTTCTCACTGCCCACAACCTTTGGCCTCCTGCATGTCTTTGATAGGTTGTTGGTTGTGGTGTTACGCAACTTATCTCGGGCGTTCAAACCATTTTGTGTTTCAGGCGTTGCGGTTTAGGTACAAGCAAATGATGGCATGAAGGCGGTGCCGCGAGGCATCCGTTTCTGCGTCTGGGGTGGCGACAATCAGATCTGACAGGATTTGGTCGGTTATGGAGGCGGTGCGTATTCCGGCGACATCTAGTTATGTGTGTCATTTCAGCCTGTTGTCTTTGCGACGTATTAGATTTCAGTTGGATTAGGCTGATGCGTGAGGACTGTGGCCGCCACCCTCCTATCTCCGCCTCTAGTGTGGGCAGCTTTTCAGATGCGGCCTACATATGGCTGGTACATGAAGGTGGTGGTTGCCGTTATAAGAAAGTAATGTAATTACACAGTGCTTTTCGTTTTTTTAAATCTCGCGAGATTGTGGCTGTTGTTTGTGGGTTTCGATCCGTTAATCGGTACCTGCCCTCTGGATCTGGTACAGGCGTTGGTTATTGTGATACCGGACTAGTCAGTTTGTGCCTGTCTATTTGTTTATGCAGTTTCTTGAGGCTTGCAACTATGGTGGTGTCATGGTTGTGCATTGCCATGGTTATGCATTGCCATGGTTGTGCTATTTTTATTTTGATTACTATCGTCAGTGATAGTTGATTGGTGTACAATTGTTGTCGATGATGGTCAGGCATCATGCCCTAAGACGAGTATCACCTGTTAATAGATGATATAGGCAATAATGATAAGAAAAGTGATACATTCGTTAACTAGCTGTTTTGTAAGGCCCCGTTCTCGGGACGTTTATAGCTGGTCGATCATCATACATAAAACATACATTTATAATTACTTAAATAATCATTACAGCGGAAACATTAAAAAAACGATGTTTCATTTCATTATAAAAGCTTTTGCAAAATAATACATCGTTATCACATTACAAGATACTTGTTGCATTAAATCACAAAAGCATTATAAAAAATGGATGCCATGCAAAAAGAGCCAAGTAGCCGCCCCATGCCATCCTCAGCAACCTTTACATGCCAACTGGAAACACATAAAAGTCAGCGTTGCTGAATGAGTTCTAGTTTTAAAATAAAACATACTTTACTTTCGTTTAAAACCATTCTTTACTTTCTTTCAAATCATACTATACCGTCGTACATGATCACACATCGTACGTACACATAGATAATAACATTATTATCTTCTTTAATGTTCATCACTTCCTTTCTTTATCTATTTAACTCTTTCCGGATCAGTGTCATCAGCTATACCCCAAACGTATGCACAAAGCGGATACGGGGCCGAAGATCATAAATTACTTCCATAACACACAAATCCTGGCACTAGCACCGGGACAAGCGACAAAGATCCCAACTGTATACTACATCCCAAACGTATGCACAAAGCGGGTACTGGGCTGAAGATCATAAATGACTTCCATAACACAGATAGCTGGCACCAGCATCGGGGTGAGTAATCACTATAACCATGTACTATATCACTGGTCAGTCATAAAGACTGGACTCTTGCGTGTATCCTTAAGGGTTAGCTAAACCACACACAGTTGAGCTTACGACATTTTATAGCCGTGCACCTCCGTACATTTTGCTTACAAGCCTTTCTTACTTTCTCTTTGATTAATGCATGCATTCTATCATTATGTTCCACTTTTCATTATCTTTCACTTTATGTTACTAGTATTTATCATTTCTTTAACAACTATAACATGTAAAGCCATGGGAAAGATAACATACATAACAGGAACATAAACAAATCATGCAAAACATCGCCATACAAGGCACCATCATACATGCATAACATACATCAAACATACCATCATGCATAAGCATCAATCATACATCATACATACTATGCCTATCACATCACCTTTGACTTCAAAACTCAACTTACTATACCCCGGGAACATCCCAAGTCAAAGCGTACATTTACATTTTCCCTTAAAAATCAGAAAAATAAACTAAGTCTTTAGGCGCTTGAGCACTATGCAGACGCATGAGCACTGTGAAGGCGCATGACCTTTCAGACGCATGAAGAACACTTAGGCGTATGGGGAACCTTTAGGCGCATCAACACTATGGGGCACATGAGCAACACTTAGTCTTTCTGGGCAATTTTAGGCGCATGAGCACTATGCAGGCGCATGAGCTATCTGGGCCTATGAAAACTTAGTCAATTTCAGCCTATTTCTAGGCGCATGAGTACTATTCGGGCACATGAGGTTTTGGGTGCATGGGACACTTAGGCAGTTACTTCTGTTGGGTGCATGGGCTACTGTTAGGCGCAGGAGCAGTCTATATCACACTTAACATCATAATTTGGTCCCCAGTCATCACCTATCATGTTCTAAGCTTAAATCATACATTCTTGTTGGATCAAGAAGAAGGGTAATGCAACCAAAACTAGATCACTTTAAGTTATTTTGATGCTGCATGCAAAGGCTTCCAAAGCTTTTCATGGAACTTCCGAAGGTTGTAGAGTTCTTCCGAAGACAAAGGAAAAGTCCAACTTCCGAAGACAGAACTCTACTTCCGAAGAAGACAATGCATACTTTCGAAGTTCAAGACTTAGAAGAATAAAGTGAAGACCACTTCCGAAGTATGATGAAGAAGTTTCCAAGTCTTGGAAGAAGCAACCTCTTCCGAAGTATAAAGTGGCTTCGGAAGTACTTACTCTTCCGAAGCCATTTAACCTTCGGAAGACACTGCTATAACCAGTGGACACAAGTATGGTCTTGACACTCCGCTGCAGACTTCTGATACAGCATGGCTTCTCTAAGAACCATGTTGTTGACCATACTTTATTCACTGTTTACCTTTTCATGATAGTACAGTTGCCATCTTTAGTTGGTGACAAAAGGTAAGTCAGGGACATGTCCTAATACCAAATCTCAGATAAGACTTTATCTGAGATACCTTAACTATAGTCTTGTAGTATAGGCTTTAGCTAAAGAATCCCAGCTGGTATCAAAGTATATCCGGCTGTAGATAGTATTATATATAGATTCTCCTTGTAACTCATAAAACACACAATCTGCTTGTAAGAGTCTTGTATCTTGAGTGAGAATTAATATATAAAAGTATCTGAAAATTATATTTCTGTGTTCTTAATTACTTTTCATATTGTGATCAACTTTTATTGATTCTTACCCGAATGTGATTCTAGGCGAGTTTGAGAGAAAACATTTGTGTTTAAGTGACAAACACCGATCATGCAATTGGTATCAGAGCGTCTCAGGCTCTTGATTGCGTGATCTAACCATCCAAATCAACCTATTTTCATTCCTCCCTACTACTCACTCCCTCAAATGGCCCTCAACAAATCTAAAGTAGAAATGGGGACGATGACCAAAGCGCCAATCATCACCCCTGAAAACTTCAGGTCTTGAAGTAGATGAATGGAAGGCTTCATTAGATACCAAGATAGCAAAATGTGGAACTTGATTGTCAATGGACCGTACAAGCCAAAGGTGGCTTCACCTGGTGGAAATGGTGCCATGATAGAAAAGGTTGTCGAGGACTATTGTGATGAAGACCGAAAAAAGATCGACATCGATAGCAATGCTATGACTATTCTCATGACTGCAATACCGAACTCTATTATGGTGGGGTTCGAGCATTGCAAGACTGCTAAAGAATTGTTTGATGCACTTGCTCAGATGTATTCTTGCTCCAACGACTCAAAGAAGGACTCACTGAAGCAGCAGTTCGAGAACTTCACTCATATTGCTAGAGAGACCCTCAGCCAGCAGTACTTCAGGTACATGGATCTTATCTCTTCCTTTCAGTCTGTAAAGATCACTCCTGAACTTAAAGATCTCACTAGAAAGTTCATGAGTGCTATTCCAAATGAGTGGACATTCTACTGTGTCTCTATCAAGAGAATAGAAAACTTGAACACTCTTTCCATGACTGAGCTCTATGGCATCCTTGATGGATACCGTCTAGAGATGGAGAGTAAGAAGGGCCACCAAACAAGCGGATCTATGAGTCTTCCTGCTAGCAACGCTTTAATGGTTGCTGAAGGCTCATTAACCCCTCAACCTCAGCACTTCCTGACTTATCAACAGCCATCCTGCTCACCTGGTCCCTACATCACTTATCCTGAGACTTCAAGGTCTCAACAGGCTCAACACAACTCCTTCCAAGAAAGTTGTGCCTTTGTCTCAAGAGGTGGACACTCAGGAGATTTTCAATATTGCTTTGATGATCTTGAGTGCTTCAGCCCAGATGACGTAGAGTACGTGGACATTGTCCAACAAATGGCTCTTTTAACTTACAGAGCAAAGAAGTTCTTTAAGAGAACTGAAGGCACTTTCCTCAGAACCCAACTACCAACAAGTTGGGTTTGACAAGACCAAGGAAAAGTGTTACAACTGTAACCAACTGGGTCATTTTGCAAGGGAATTCAAGGCTCCCAAGACCAATCCGGGAACCCACAGGCCTCCACACATCCCTCAAACTCAAAGCCCACTGAGAAGTCATCTGAGACGGCCGCAATGGCTCAAGAAGTTGACTGGAGCTTCATGGTGCAGGATGTGACTCCTGCTCAAGCTCTCATGGCCGGAACAGATGATGCCCAGGTATATTAACGTCTCTGCACTCCAGCCTGTATAGCTAAAGTTAAAGTCTATCAGGATTATAATATGGAAATCAGATCTGGCATTGAGTCTTAAATATTCTAAAATCTAATTTTAAAAGAGCTGAATGACTATCAAAAGAAAACTTATGAGTTGGAGAAAACTGTATCTCTTTTGAAACATGAACACACCAACTACAAGACTCAAAACAAGGATCTGATATCCAAATTGTCTGAGGCTCAAGCCCAGCTTGTCACTGCTGAGGCTCAAGCCAGGAAGCATGCTATCTCTGAGCAAAACTTCCAAGCTATTCTTGTATCATCCTCCCATTCCAAACTCTGTTATCAGAACAAAGAAGGTTGGGAACCAATAAAATTGCTCCACCACATTCCTATGAGTCTATCAGACAGCCTAGATGTGGTACCGAAGAGTAAGAGGTTCCAACTGCTGACCCTTTCTTTCCAGAGTTAAAGGATGAGGCACCAATAGTGGCCACCACAGGGAAAGAACAGGTAGACAAACCTATAGCCTCCTGTGATGATCAAATCCTAACCACCAAAGCCAGAAGAAGTAGAGCTAAAGCTGCTAGGAGAACTGCTAAGAAAGTGGCTGAATCCAAACTAAAAATTGACCCTAAACAAAAGGGTGTCTTTGTTTCAGCTGGTTTCCAAGTGTTGGGTACTTCTGATTCAGGAAAGGAATGTAATACCAGCATTCCTGTCCTACCAAAGGATCATAAGTTAAAGGGAAAAGTTGCTGACAAAGAAAAGAAAACCAAGAAACAACAACCCTCACTTCCCCAAAAGACTAACATTTCATGCATCATGTGTGGCCTGCAAAATCATATGGCAAAAGATTATTACTACACATGAAACTGCTGAAACATTAAATCTTTTATTCTTAATAGAAAATCAAATTGATCCAAGGTTAAAATAATTAGATGTGATCAAGGGACTGAGTTTAAGAACTTCGTTCTTGACTCATTCTGTAACTCACAAAGGGAATTCCAGACAATATAGTGCTCCAGAACTCCTCAACAAAACGGTGTTCTGAGAGAGGGAATAGGACACTTATTGAAGCTGCTCGAATATGTTAGCTGATTCAAAGCTACCTCTAACATTCTGGCAGAGGCACTCAGCACTGCATGTTATGTGCAGAACAGAGTTCTTGTAGTTAAGCTCCTGGAAAAACCCCTTATGAGCTATGGAACAGAGGCTACCGTTCATTGGCTTTCTAAGGTCTTGGGTAGCAGGTGTGGACCAAAAGACCAATGAGACGGATCAGAAAAAACTCTAAGTCCCACAGACATTACAACAACTGCTGAAGACTTGATCAGCTGGTTCATAAAGTCTGAAGGTGAACAGCTAGAGAACTAAAATACTAAAGACAACAGCTGAAGACATCAGCTGAAGACAACAGCTGAGGACAACAGTGAAAAGACTAGTACTGAAGCCTTCAGAGTTTGTTACAACAGCTGAAGAAGCATTCTTCAGTTGTTGTGATGGTTTCCTTTCAGTAGTTTTCTTTTTGTTTCAGTATTTGTAAAACGACTGAAGAGCATGTTCTTCAGTCGTTGTAGTTTCAGTAGTTTCTTTTCAGTAGTTGTAGTAACTGATAACACTTAGTATTTTGTAAGAAGATGTCAGCTGTTTTGACATCTTCAGTAGTTGTGTTTCAGTGTTTAAATAATTCTGTTAGATGTCACTATCGAGTGACATCAGCAGACGTCACATCTCCTATATAAGGAATGTTCCACCACGACATTCCTATATAAGGGATGATTGACCTGATTGTAAGTGTGACATTTTGCCACCACGAAAGCGTTTTGAATGAAATCCTTGATTCGCAGAATTTCTTCTATAACCGTTTGCTCTTGCGTTGAATATCCATTATTATCTTGTGAATTGGCTAATGTTTTGTTAAACTTCCGCTGTAATAATCTCTAATCAATCAAACGTAGATTGCTGATCCTAACAATTGGTATCAGAGCAGGTTAATCATTGATCGATCTAACAATTGATCATTGAAACTGCTAATCGATATCTGCATTTGATTGAATTAGCTTATTTGCAAGAACTGGTTATAGATTATTGATTTTCTGTCGCTTTCGTTTTATTGCTCTTGTGCTCTCTTGGTTCAAATTGGTCTGTTGTGTTTTGTTCTAAACCGATTAAAACTTAATTGATTTTGGTTGATTCTGAGAATGACTACTCCTTCTAATGACCCTCACAATACCGGTTCCTCAACCAAGCCTCCGATGCTGGTTAGGACTGAGTATAACATATGGCAACGAAGAATGCTTCATCACCTGTCTGTTAACAGTTCAGGTTGTTGGACATCAGTGGTACATGGTCCACATAAGCCTATGGTGAACAATCCGGAAACCAATCAAATGGTTCCGAAGAAGAAGGAGCAATACTCAGATGAAGATCGGAAACTGTTTGAGATTGATGCAAAAGCCCATGGAATTCTGGCCATGGCACTGCCTAATGAAATTTATTCAGGGCTTATGCATCATGAAACTGCTCATGACCTCTAGAATGCACTGAAGGAACAATTCGGTGGAACTGATGAGGTCTTAGCAAACAATAGAGAAATTCTTGCCCAACAATATGAAACATTCTCTCATAAGAAGGGTGAGACACTAACTCAACAGTTTGAGCGTTTTTCTTGTTTGATCTCTGAGCTAAAGATGGTCAAACATGAATATACCAATAGCCAGATGAATAACAGATTCCTCAGATCACTGCCTGAGAGATGGGACACATATACTATTGTTCTACGCTCCAGTGCAAATCTGGATAAACTATCTCTTACCCAACTTCATGGGAAACTGCTTACATTTGAAAGAGAGATAGAGCAGAAAAGGAAACTCTCATCATCAGGAAAGCTCACTGATGACTTTGTACCAGGGAACACTGCCTTGGTTGGTCATGAGTCAGAATATGCTGCATCTGAAAGCAATTATGATGAGCATATTGATTTCTCTTCAAATAGTCCTGATCACACTTTTGTTGGTATTGACAGTCATTCTGGCAGAAATAGTGACAATCTATGCTTCATCATGGATGATCTGAAGGGAATTGCTGATGATGATTTAGAAAAGATGGATATTCTGAGCCAAATGGCCTTAATTAATATCAGATCTCAGAAATTCTACAAGAGAACTGGCAGGAAATTCCTAGAACTCTCTGGCAAAACCAAAGTTGGTTTTGACAAGAGTAAGTTGAGGTGTCACAAATGCCAAAGGCTTGGACACTTTGCAAGAGAATGTAGATCACAGGATCTAATTCCTCTGCACCCTTTGTGACTTTTCCTAGCACTAGTCTACAAAACAGAGGGCAACATCCTGCTGGTTCTGGTCATCACTCACACCTTGTATCTCTTGCATATTTTGTCTCCCAGGGTCAAATGTCATATCCTTTTCCCTGCTATTACATGCCTCAGCCAAATACGATTCAAGCTCCAATTGCACAACAACCACATGCATTACCTGAACCTCAGCCTTCCCAATCTCATCAACAAACTCAACCTCAACAACACAGCTTTTTCACCCCAGGAGTTGTTGACTGGAGCAGTTTACAGATGATCTGTCTGGTCATGAACAACTGTTCTCTGGTGCAAGTCAACATGGTGGTGACAGTCCCTTTGGAAATCTAGCCCTCATGGCTTTGGAGTCTGCTGATACTTCATCCTCCAATGCCTCTACACCACAGGTATCACAGGTATCCTCTGAGGCAAAAGCCAAACTATGTTCTGAAACATGCATAGCCGCATTTGCATCTATTAGAGAAGCAAATGTAGCTTTAATTAACAAGAACATTGAGCTAGAACAAACAATTTTCAAAAGCAAAGCTGATTTTGAGTATGTGATTAATGATAAGAATGATGAAATCTACAAACTTAAATGTCAAATCACTGATGTTAAGGCTAGGGAAGAGATACTTCTAGAGAAGTACAGAGACCTCAAAGAAACACTTGCAACTACCCAGGTAGAGTGTGATCGATGGGTAAATTCTTGCAAGGGTTTTGAAATGCTTCTTAGTAAGCAATCTGCTTCCAATGTGAAGTTTGGCATTGTTATAATCACACTGCTCCTCCTACAGACTTTACTCCCAGAGCAGAGGTAGAATCTGATGGTGAAAGCAATAACCAATCCTCTTCATCATGTGATCTACTTTCTGATACAGCACCATCAGAAGTAGAAGTCAGCATTAATTCCTCACATGCTGATGTTGTTGGCTCAAATGCTGACACTCACATGATCACAAAGTTGATCACTCCAGGTGATATTTTACAATGTACTGAAAGTACTAAAAGGAATGTCATAACACCTGGAGAACAAGCCCAAACTACTACATGCACTAAAGGAAAGAATACTGCAAGTAGAAAGGGTGGGAAAACTACTGAAGAAGATATCAAGAAAGCAGGTACTAAAGCAAAGAAAACTGCTAGTACTGATAGCAAACTGCTGAAGAACAAGTCTTCAGTAGTTTCATCTTCTTCAGCAGATGATCAACTTAAGATGAAGAAAAAGCCATGTGAAATATGTGGCTTATTCAATCATCTTACTGATGATTGCTGGTATAAAAAGGGCTCCAAACTCAAACATAATGAAAACATTAAAGAGAAAATTGACAAAATGAAAACTGAGTTTGAAATCAAGTTTGTACCAGCAACATCAAAACCTGTAACCCCTAAATCCAAAAGGAAATCCACAAAGAAAGGGGTCAAACAGGTAACAGCTGAGGTTGCTCAAAGAGAGATGGTACAACACAGGAATCCATCAAACTCAAGCACTAATGTGTCTGATGAGCTGAAGGCTTTATCACAAATCAGACACAACTTGTTATGATGGTTCAACATCTATTGGGGAGAGTTAACCAATTAGATGCTCCTGTGTTAAAACCACAGAGAAGAAAATCCAAGTCAAAGGATTCCTCTTCTTCACCGTCTCCAACTCCTCAGGCTGTTATTTACAACAAGTCTGTTAGTTTACCATCTGATGATATGAACAGACCCAAAACCAAAAAGGTTTGGGTCTCAAAAACTAACTAAGTGTTTATGATTGCAGGGTTCTTCAACATGCCATAGTAGCATCTGGTATGTAGACAGTGGGGGATCTATGCATATGACAGGGAACAGCTCTTTCTTCATGACTACTCTCAAGGAAAGAAGGGGTTGTTTCTTTTGGCAATGATGCTAAAGGTTACATCATTGGAAAAGGTTTTGTCTCCAATGGAGAAATAAAGTTTGATGATGTTAATCATGTGGAAAATCTCAAGTACAATCTCTTGAGTGTTAGTCAAATGTGTGATAAAGGACATGCTGCTCTTTTCACCAGTCAGAACTGCAGGATTCTGTCATCTAAAGTTCTGAACTTGATTGATAAGGTGTTGGATGATCACTCTCCTGAGGGCCAACAGGACAGGAAGAGTGTATGCCTTAGATCTTTCCAAGAAAATAGATCTCAGAGGCTATCCTTGCCTATTTTCCAAAGCCTCTTCTCAGGAATCTAAACTGTGGCACAGAAGGTTGGGTCATGTTAATTTCAAAAACATGAATCAGCTGATCCACAATAGATTAGTGAGAGGCTTACCAACAAAAGAGTTCCACTGTGATGAAACCTGTACTGCTTGTTTAAAAGGAAAACAACACAAAGTCTCATTCCCTCCTATTGAAGAGCCTAAGTCCACTGCCTGCTTGCAATTACTGCATATGGATCTATTTGGTCCTGTGAGAGTGATGAGCATGGCAAAGAAGAAATACTGTCTGGTAATTGTGGATGATTACTCCAGATTTGTATGGACTTTCTTTCTGTATTCAAAGATGAGGTTGCTCAGAAGATTATCAACTTTGTGCTGTATGTTGAGAAGCAGTATTCCCTATCAGTCAAGTGTATAAGGAGTGACAATGGTATTGAATTCAGAAACCATACACTTGATGAATTTTATCTTTCAAAAGGAATCAAAAGGCAGTTTAGCATCCCAAGGACTCCTGAGCAAAATGGAGTAGTGGAGAGAAAGAACAGGACTTTAATTGAAGCCGCAAGGTCCATGTTGGCTGACTCTGGTCTGCCACTGACCTTTTGGGCTGAAGCTGTTAACACAGCTTGCTATGTGCAGAATAGAGCCTTAGTAAATCAAAGGTTGATGAAGACTCCATATGAGGCTCTACACCATTTGGCTCCTTTGATTTCATTTTTTCAGAGCCTTTGGATGTCCTTGTTTCATTCTCAACACAAAGGATCAACTCCACAAATTTGATCCTAAGGTGGATGCAGGGTACTTGTTGGTTATTCAACCACTTGCAAGGCTTACAGAGTCTTCAACTGCAGAAAAAAAATAGTTGAAGAAACCCTGCATGTGAAATTTAATGAATCACCTAAGGATAAAATTCCACAAAACCCTGTGGAGTTGTTTGATCTGGACATACTGCAATATGCTCCTTATCAAACTCCAACTGTTGCAGATCATGTGGATAAATCATCCTCTGCAGCAAGTCTTCCACCTGGTGGTACTGAAGATGATGATGATGTCAGTACTCACCTTTTCAAGTTTAGTGACCAACTGCCTGAGTCTGCTAAACTTGATGTTCCTGTACCTTCCGCAGCTCCATCCACAACAAATGCTGATGAGATTTCTGATTCCTCCACATCATTTGATTTGCCATCCAATACTTGGTTTCAAGAATCTGAATCAACATCTGCTGCTGCTGAACCGGCTACAAACACTTGCACTGATCTTATTGTGCACCAAGAGCTGAAAGATCACCCTATATCTCAAATCATTGGTGGTATCAATGCTGGCGTCTCAACTAGAAGCAAATTGTCTAACCTGTGCTTCTATGCTCTCTTCATCAGTCAGCAAGAGCCAAAGAACTATCATTGTGCTTTGAGAGATAATGGATGGGTGGATGCTATGCAGCTTGAGCTACTTCAGTTCAAGAAGCAGCAAGTGTGGGAACTGGTTCCTCTACCCCCAGGTAAGTGTGCAATAGGCACTAAATGGGTATTTAGGAACAAAACAGATGAAAATGGGCTTATTGTTAAGAACAAGGCTAGACTGGTTGTAGGGGTTTTCACAAGAAGAAGGTATTGATTATGATGAAACATTTGCCCCTGTAGCCAGACTAGAGGCAATTAGATTGTTCTTAGCTTACGCTGCATTCCACCATCTTAGAGTTTTTCAAATGGATGTCAAAAGTGCATTTTATATGGTAAAATAAAAGAGGAAGTTTATGTGTGTCAACCACCAGGTTTTGAGGATAATAAACATCCTGAATGGGTGTATAAACTTGATAAGGCTCTTTATGGGTTGAAACAAGCTCCTAGAGCCTGGTATGAGACACTTTCCACTTTTCTTCTTAAGAATAATTTCACTAGAGGCTCCATTGATAAAAGGTGGATCAGCATAAGCTACTTGTTCAAATTTATGTTGATGATATTATTTTTGCATCCTCTGATCCCCAGTTGTGTGATGCTTTTACCCAATTAATGAAAAAGAGGTTTGAAATGAGTGCAATGGGAGAATTACAGTTCTTTCTAGGTTTGCAGATCAAACAAAAGGCTGATGGAACCTTTATTCATCAGTCCAAATATACAAAAGATCTTTTGAATAAGTTTGATTTACAAAACTGTAAGTCCTGTTCTACTCCCATGTGCAACACCACACAACTGGATGCAGGTCAGAGAGGTAAAGCTGTTGATGAAACACTTTACAGATGTATGATTGGGTCCTTAATATACTTAACAGCTTCTAGACCAGATATCATGTTTGCAACTTGTGTTTGTGCTAGATTTCAGGCTGCTCCTAAAGAGACTCATTTGATTGCAGTCAAGAGGATTTTTATATTTGCAAGGTACACACTCTCTAGGTTTATGGTATTCCACTGGACACTCTTGCAAATTAGTTGCTTTTTCAGACAGTGACTATGCAGGATGTAAGTTAACCAGAAAGTCAACTTCTGGTGGATGTCAATTCCTAGGCAACTGTTTGATTTCTTGGCAGAGTAAGAAACAAACATCTGTTGCTACATCCACTGCTGAAGCAGAGTACATTGCTGCTGCAAGTTGTACTTCTCAGGTACTCTGGCTTCAGAACCAACTTTTGGATTATGGCATTGCAGAGACTAAGACTCCATTATTAATGGACAGTGCTTCAGCTCTTTGCATTGTCAAGAATCCTGTCCAGCACTCTAGGACCAAACATATAGAGATCAGACATCATTTTATCGGGATTGTTTTGAAAAAGGTCTGATTGATCCTAAGTTTGTGCCTAGTGCTGATGAGCTTGCAGACATTTTTACTAAGCCTTTGGATAGTTCAACTTTCCAAAACCTTGTGTTAAGGCTTGGTATGCTGCAGCTAGAATAAGTGATAACTACTGCTGATCTCAGTAAATAAGTACTGATGCTCATGAGTAATCATATCACATATAAGTACTGATTCTGTTCAACTGATAAAGTTACAACTACTGATGTAGTTATAACTACTGATGTTAGTAAAATCAGATAAGTACTGATGTCCTATGAAACAACTGAAAACAGCAAAAAGTCTGATGAGTAAGTGTTGAGGACAGTATGAAACAGCTGGAAAGCTATGAATTGACGAAAACTACTGATGAGATAATTTTCTCTTCAGTCGTTTCTAAAACTGCTGCTTCATCCTAAACAACTGATGACAAAACCATGTCTTTAGTAGTTTCACAACTACTGATGACTAACACCACGTCGTCAGCTGTTTACAACAACTGATGACAAAACCATGTCTTCAGTAGTTTCACAACTACTGATGACTAAAACCAAGTCTTCAGTTGTTTTCAAACATCTGAGTCAAAACCATAGTTTTCAGTAGTTTTATAACTACTGATGCCTAAAACCAAGACTTCAGTTGTTTCAACCTCTGAAGGTTTCTGCCACATCATCAATCTGTTAAAACTACTGATGACTCACATTAAACCTTTCAGTTGCTCTATGAACGTACCCTATAAATACCCAATACCTAAGCCTTCAGCACTTCATCCTTTCCAAACCTAACGTTCAAATCTCCAAAACTTCTCTCTCACTAATGGCGACCATGCAGCTCAAACCATGACATAACTATGTAGCCTACCTCACCAAATCGCCTTTCTGGACAAAGTTCGATAACGCCATTGATCTTATGGTCCAGTCACCCTACAAAACGGCATTTCTTCTAAATCCCATCATTCATGCCGAATCCCTTCACCAGTTTTGGACGAACATTACCGTTACCACTGGGGAGAACACACCGAGTCTCTCCGGTCGGTCGTTAACAACCTTCAAGTGGTCATCACTCCGGAAATCATTCGACAAACCCTCAACTTGGATGATGCCACTTTTCCTGCAGGATATCCAAAGGGCACAACTGATTTATCCTTTGCCAACCATGGATATCAAGGAAACCTTAGTGCCTATACTATTCTGAAGAAACATTTCCATGATGCAGAACGTCTTATCTTTCACATGGTAAATGTATGTTTAGCTCCTAAGACATCCTCTTGGGATCATTTTTCTTTGAACTTAAGATATGGCTCAAAATCTATTTCTAACCGTTGGATATTATATCCTCGGTTCATTATGGCTATAATAGAGAATCAGCTGAAAGCTGAGGGACTTGTTGGCCTTGGAGTCCCTGCAACGGCTGTATTGCCTGAAGTATACTCCAGGCACAACTCTGACCACACACTGAAACAGGCTGCCAAACTGCGAAAACCCACGCAGTTGGAACCCACAGCCACCACCTCCAGAACCAGAGTCCCCACCAAACCCAAATCCAAAAGCCAAAAACGGCTACTCAGGGAGATGAGTCCCCTGAGGATGCCCCTGTACCACAAACGCAGGAAACACATACTGGTATTAACCCCCAGTTGTGTCCAAGACTCAACCAGCCACAGCCGCACAGGTATCCTCTCAACAGGATCCTGCTGCAACCTTTATTGGGGAAACCACACTACTGGAACCTGTCTCACTTGAGGGTTACCATTGAAGCGCACCATTCACCCCGGGTGCAATCCGCTTCTATCCACTCTCCACAGGCAACCGCCCCCAAAGTCCTACATTAATTGTTGCACAAGTGCTGAGTCAGTTGCACTCCTCACCCCCTCCCCAGATACCAATTACAACTGGGCATACCTCTACCATTGAGGGGGAGGATCAAAGTGCATCTGATAACCCACAGCATAGGGGTTACAATGTTTCATTTCCTAGTGTAGAAAAGGAGATTGGAACTTCTGGTAAGGCTGCCACTCATCCTGCTTCAGCATATGATCAGGATGTAGTTGGTACCAGTACTAAGACCTTACCAGAGGCAACTGCTGATGAAGGACCTAGTTCTGAGGCAGGCAGTCTCCAGTTCCAAGACAAAGGGGCACATGCAATAACTGGTCTACACTCAGTGCATGTTCATCCTGATTACATCAGGAGGTCAGGTGATTCAGTAACCACTGATGATGACCTGGGCTTTTTCTACGATGTGTTAGCCCAAAAACTATCCTGGAAGAGGAGGTGAGCAGACTCAAAGAGCTGCTTGCCAAAACTTCTGAGGATCAAAGACCATCTGCCTCTCAAACCCCACAGATGGCACCTTCATCTGAAGGTCTCCCAAACACAGAGCCACTCCCACATATTCAGCCACCAGCCTCTGTTTCTGGCACTATTCTCAGGATCAGAACCCCCCTGAGCAAATAGCTGCTATCTTTCAACATGCCCTACCTCTCATCACACCTATAATCACTGATATAGTGATCAAAACCATTGATGAGAGGCTTCCTTCAGTAATACAACCTTGGTTGAAGAAGTTGTGAGCAAGAAGCTTTCTGACAATCAAACCCTTGCAACCAATGCAACCAAAAAGGGGGAGATTCAGTCAGTGAAAGCAAAGAGGAAGAGGAGTGCAGAAAAAGAGAAAGAAACAGAAGTGGTAAAGGAGAAGGAGTTGGATGGGGAGAAGGAAAAAGAGAAGGAAAAGAAGGACATGGAAAAATCTAAGAAAAGAAAGAATGAAAAAGAGAAAGCCTTGGAGATAATGGTAAAAGAGGCTGATGCCGAACATAGCAGATCAATGGACAACATCATTGATCAGCTGTTTAGGCAAGGCCATGACACTGATAAACTTGACTCTGAGATTAGAAGATTAGAGATTGAAGAAATCCAGAATAGATGGGCAAGTTATGAGTGTTAGAAAGAGAAAGGCTGGAGATCATGATTAGATTTATTGCAAAATATCTTGGAAGATCAATGATCGAAATCAAAGCTTGGTCCAGGGACAGCATCTTGGCAATAACCACCAAGATCTGTTCATCTGAAGTATACACAAAGGGACTAGTTATTGAAGCTTTGAATGAAGCTGGTGCTGGGAGCAGGACTGAGCTAGCCAAGCAATCTAAAGCCACACTCACCTCAAAAATGCTAGAACAACTGTCAACATTCCCACACCAAAACCACCAAAACAACCACCCACTAAAACAATCCCTTTACCCCAAAAACCACCAAAAACACAACCCACCAAACCAACTCCCTCACCCTCAAAACCAACAGCCGATGATGTACCCCAGAAGAAGAAGAGAAGGGTATTGAGGCTAGAAGATGATGAAGAAGATGATGATGAGGAAGAAGCTAGGCTGCCAATCTCAGCTGTTATTCAGTTGCCGAAGGCCACAAGTCACCCTCCAACAATTACTCCTGAATCTCAGAGACAAACTGTGAAGGTGAAGCTAGAAGAAGAGGACTTCACCAACAGCATGATGAGGAGTTGTTGAGAAGGGTTGATAAAGCTTATGCAGCCACATCTTCCATCATCAACATGAAGAAGCATGCACTCAATATACACTCTCAGCAGACTTTTCAATATCAGAAGGAGAGAGTGAGGATTTGGCCTGATCCCAGGGTGTCTCACAGAATTCACAAGAATAACATTCCACAGAGATACATGGGCCAGGTGAAAAGGATTGTAGACGAAGTGATCTCCCTGGTCTTTGTAGTGTCACCCTGGGAAATCCTGGAAGACTTCAAGAAAGCTTATAAAGCCAACCAAACCCCACAGAAGATGCTTGAAAATAAAATGGTGAAAAAGGGGTTGGTTTATAAGAGGCTTGAAGAAGTCAGGAAAAATGAGCTCCAGTTGTTCCTTGAGGGTAATCACCCTGATGAGTTTGCTTATAGAATAATAACAACTGTGGAGCTAAAGAATGGGAAACAGGCCAAATACCTATCTGAGTACTATGGGCCGGAATTTTTATTTGAAGGAGGTGCTGAAGAGCTGACCATGGAGGAACAGATCACCTTCCTAGAGGCCTATACCAGGGAGTCATACAGACTCGTTGTTGGGAAGTAGATCTCATGAATGGGGTAACAGCTCTGTGTCCAGTTCCCCAAAACAGAGTTCCCATTCATACTTTGCCAATCAAATTTTTGAGACTACTTCCAGGCCGGTGCTTACAAGGGTCACTTCTGAGCTGATCTAGAAGACAAAAAGACCAATCATTCTGCCATAATAAGTGGGACAACTTCAATAAATTTAGAGGTTTTGGCTGCATTGGTTCAGGGGGAGTTTGTTGGACCAAAAGAACCAATGAGCCGGATCAGAAAAATCTCTAAGTCCCACAGACATTACAACAACTGCTGAAGACTTGATCAGCTGGTTCATAAAGTCTGAAGCTGAACAGCTGAAGAACTAAAATACTAAAGACAACAACTGAAGACATCAGCTGAAGTCAACAGCTGAAGACATCAGCTGAAGACAACATCTGAAGACATCAGTTGAAGACAACAACTGAAGACATCAGCTGAAGACATCAGTTGATGACAACAGCTGACGTTCAAGTACTAGTACTGAAGCCTTCAGAGTTTGTTACAACAGCTGAAGAAGCATTCTTCAGTTGTTGTGATGGTTTCCTTTCAGTAGTTTTCTTTTTGTTTCAGTATTTGTAAAACGACTAAAGAGCATGTTCTTCAGTCGTTGTAGTTTCAGTAGTTTCTTTTCAGTAGTTGTAGTAACTGATAACACTTAGTATTTTGTAAGAAGATGTCAGCTGTTTTGACATCTTCAGTAGTTATGTTTCAGTTGTTTAAATAATTCTGTTAGATGTCACTATCGAGTGACATCAGCAGACGTCACATCTCCTATATAAGGAATGTTCCACCACGACATTCCTATATAAGGGATGATTGACCTGATTGTAAGTGTGACATTTTGCCACCACAAAAGTGCGTTTTGAATGAAATCCTTGATTCGCAGAATTTCTTCTATAACCGTTTGCTCTTGTGTTGAATATCCATTATTATCTTGTGAATTGGCTAAATGTTTTGTTAAACTTCCGCTGTAATAATCTCTAATCAATCAAACATAGATTGCTGATCCTAACAGAAGGTGTACAATACTCAACACAAAGGACATTAGCAAAAATTTGCTGAAAAGTTGGATGATGCTATCTTTGGTGGAACTCTTTTAGTTCCAAAGCTTCAGAGTATACAACATTAAGAATCAACAATTTGAGGAGTCATCCAATATAGTGTTATGAGCACACTCTTTGTGTAGGGGGAATGGGCCTGATATATCTTTGATTTAGAATTGTTTCCAAACTATTCTAAACCCTCTTGTGAGAAGTTTCAGTTGGAATAGGTGCTCAAATTGATGCTGATGCTGCTGCTAATGATCAACTGTTTGAGCTTCCCAGGCCAGACCAATTTCTCTAAGTGCTGCAATACATCAAACCTCAACTATTCACAGATCGACAGTTTATCTATATCAAGAATAGTGAAGCTTCAACAAGTGAGTCACCTACTGAGCTCAAAGCTCATCAGGTGATCCACCACAACAACGGCAGAAGGAGGTAGTATTTTGAAGGAATAGGGAACTGTTAATACTACCTCACAGCCAACTATCGATGATGTTTCTCATTCATTCAATCGGTCCTCATTGAATGACATTGAAACAACAGCTGGACAGAGTGTTCTAGCTCCTGAGTGGATATATGTCCAACCTGGATCTATCTCTGCAACTGGAAGTGATTCCTCGTCTTAGGATCACAATCTCATCCAACCGAGAACATCATAGGGAATGTCTCTGAGGGTGTGAGAACAAGAGGACAGACTCATCAAGGAAATGTCTTCTTGTACTCATGCTTTCTATCTCAGATGGAACCAAGAAGGTAGAAGATGCCTTAAAGATAGTAGCTGGATTGAATTGATGCAAGAGGAGCTGCTTCAATTCAAGAGACAGAAGGTATGGAACCTATGTCTGCTACCATCTGGTCAAGTACCATAGGCACCAAATGGGTTTTCCGAAACAAGAGAGATGATAGAGGCTTGATCATCAAGAATAAGGCAAGACTTGTGGTTCAATGATACACTCAAGAGGAAGGAATCGATTATACTGATGTCTTCGCACCAGTTGCAAGACTTGAGGCAGTTAGGATCTTATTTGCTTATGCTGCATCCAAGGACTTCACAGTATACCAACTTGATGTCAAGTGTGCTTTTCTATATGGGGATATAGACAGGGAAGTGTACGTATGCCAATCTCCAGGCTTTGAAGATCCACAGCACCCCAACTATGTGTGAAAATTGGATAAAGCTCTATATGGGCTGCACCAAGCACCTAGGCTGTGGTATGAGACTCTGTCTCAGTTTCTTCTGAAAAATGGCTATACTAGAGGTACCATTGACAAGACTCTCTTCATTAGAAAGTCTAGAAAGGACATTTTACTTGTACAAGTCTATGTCGATGACATCATATTTGGTTTCTCAAATGACCAAATGTGCAAAGACTTTGAGAGCATTATGAAGAAAAAGTTTGAGATGAGCTCCATGGAAAAATGCACTTTTTCCTTGGAATTCAGGTAAAGCAACTGAAGGAAGGGTTCTTCATTAATCAATCTAAATATGTCTCTGACATTAGAAAGATTTGAGATGAAGGATTGCAAGCCTGCCAAGACACCCATACCCAGAAACCATAAGCTTTGTCCTGACCTTGAGGGGGAGGATACTGATCAACATTAGTATAGGGAAATTATTGGTTCTCTGATGTATCTTACAACAAGTAGACCTGATATCATGTTTGCTACTTGCATTTGTGCAAGATATCAAGCTGCTCCTAAGGTGTCTCACCTAGCTGCTGTTAAGAGAATCCTCAGATACCTTAAAGGAGCACCTAAA
Source organism: Flaveria trinervia (assembly GCA_025506515.1). Lineage (NCBI taxonomy): Eukaryota > Viridiplantae > Streptophyta > Magnoliopsida > Asterales > Asteraceae > Flaveria > Flaveria trinervia. The sequence goes on along the minus strand of CM046456.1, from coordinate 69,306,847 downwards.
CTAGGTCTCTGGCATCCCAGAAACAAGGATTTCAATCTTTATGGATACTCTGACAGTGACTACAGTGGCTGCAATATTGACAAGAAATCAACATCGGGAGGATGTCAATTTCTTGGTGGAAGGATCATCTCATGGCAATGTAAGAAACAATCCTGTGTCTCTACATCAACTGCTGAAGCTGAATACATTGTTGCTGCTAGCTGCTGTGCTCAACTGCTATGGATTCAAAATCAGATGTTAGACTATGGATTCAACTTTATGAGAACTCCTATCCATATTGATAACAACAGTGCTATCTCCATTACTGAAAATCCGGTGAAGCACTCCAAGACTAAGCACATTGACATCAGGTATCATTTCATTAGAGACATTCATGAGAAAAATCTAATCAGGTTAATCAAAGTTGATTCAAATGAACAATATGCTGATATGTTTACCAAAGCTTTTGATGAACAAAAGTTTAAGTATCTTATAACAGCTATTGGGATGATAAACATTGATTAATCTGATCTCTTTTGAAAAACTTTTAATATGTAAGTCTTGTGTCAATACAATTTCAGCCTTGTCGCAAGGAATTCTCTCTAAAATTTTTCTAAGTGTAAATTCCTTCCGAAGAGAAATTAACCTTCGGAAGACATTATTTTATCTTCCGAAGCATAATTTCTCAAAGGATAACTTTCTTCTCGGAAGAATTTTTGGTCTCGGAAGAAGCGATTGATTGCATATTAGATCTACTTCCGAAACTTACAAATTCTCTATTCGGAAGCAACTCTAACCTTGGGAAGCAAATAATTGGCTTCGGAAGTAAGAATTGCCTTCGGAAGACAAGTTACCTTCGGAAATGTTTTACACTCGGAAGAGAGATCTCACTGTGTAACGTAAATTTCTTGGGCCCCAAACTGTAAAAAGCAAAGATTTTGTTAATGATGTCGGATTATTTAACTGATTTTTAACCTTACCGCCGCTGTCATTTCATCCACTAAACCATCACATCACCTTATCCTAACCCTCATTACCGCCTCTCCACAATCTTTTAAATAATCTCGACTATTCACTTTCACTCTCTTACTTGCAAACTTTACAGCCCTAGACATTTCTTCTACTCATCTTTACCCGGCTCAAATCATTCCCATTCACCTTTCCAAATGGCCTTCAACCCTCAGCACAACCAAGTCACACTTCTTGATTCATCAAGAGATGATGACTTCTCAGATATCATCTCCTTCCTAACCTAATCTTCTTACTACACCGCTCTGGTTGTTAACCCCACAATTTACTCAAACCATATGTTTGAATTTTGGGCAAATAGTCAGATTGAAACCCTAAACGGGGTCCATGTCATTCGATCGAGCATCTGTGGCCAGGAGTTGGTCATTTCTGAACATCTTATCAGGGAGCATTTAGAGCTTCATGATGAGGGCGCTCCAATAGAATTTTCCAAAGCAGACTTGGACCATTCTTATCTCCAAATGGGATATGGAGGAGATGTTAGTAGATCAACTGTCTACAAATTTAACTTCTCGTACAAATGGAAGTTCCTACTACATGTGGTTCTCCACTGCTTATCGAATAAATTCGGAGGATGGGATCAAATCTCATTTGAACTTGGGTGCCTTGTTCATGGGTTGGTAAAATGCCTCCGCTTCAACTATTCAAGATTTGTGCTGACTAACCTCATGGGAAATCTTCAGAAGGACACATTCTTCATGTATCCCAGGTTTCTCCGGCATATAATCAACTGTGAGCTAGACCAGAGCACGCTTGTCTGTGCAGCTGCTCTGACTACTCCCCAGATGAGGCCGACCATCTTCAAGACTTTGAAGAGAGTGTCCACCAACTTCACAGGAAGAGATACTGCACTTCTTCCAGGTATGACTGAGCCAACGGCTCCTGGTGACATCCCTGTTAACCCCACAGGTGATGAACCCACACCAATAACTACCCCCACTATGCCAACACTACCTTCTCCATCCATCACTATCACTTATCAGAGACGTCCCAAACGAACCCTTGTTCAATCTACTTTGATTGAACAAGCTCCTCCTGTTCAATCCAAAAAGGCTAGAGTGGAACAAAGGGCTACCACTCAGCCTGAGGTCCAACCATCCTTCACAATTGACCTCAATATGGGTCCTGAGTCTCCTCAGTCTCAGACCCATGAGCCCACAACCAAGTTGAAAGCCCTCAAGGTGAGTCTCTATACTCCCCTGAGCAGCCAACAAAGGACATCCCCACCAGATGCTCAATGCCTGTAGACATTGACCAAAGTCCCGGGTCAGTAGGTTTAACCATCCTATCGTTCACTGACCTTTTATTTAAAACTGATGAAGAGATAACATCTCTCCATGGCAATGAAGTTGATCTACAACACCCTCTCCAAGATCAACAGAGCCTGAAGAAATCTCTTATCTCTATCCCCCATCAGCAACCAACTGAGGTGAGTCCCACTGATGTAGAGGGGACTCATGTAGATTCAGCTGCCACAACAGAAGGTGCCTCAATGGATCTTCTGGACAGTGGTAACATTTCTCAGACCGAATCTACGGCAACCGAGCCCTTTGATGACTCTAAAAGAGACATCATTGAGCATGGGAAACCAGGGTGCCAAGAACCCACATCTGGTGGTGAGGCTGAACATACTAGGTATGTTACCTCATCTCCCCGTGATTCTTCTAAAGAAGATGAGGGAAGCATGCAAATCGTCATTCAAGATCTTCTTTCTAAAATCTCAAACCTGGAATCTCAGGTTAGGACTTTAGAGGCAAGATCTGCCACTCAGCAACTTGAGATTGACAATCTCAAGGCTCACCTAGCTGAGAAATAGACAGAGAGGTCTGTTAGGCATGTACCTATTCAGGTCTCCCTGACTTTCTCCTCCAGCTCATCTAGCTCTCAAGATGTTGCTACCAAAAAGGGGGAGAATGTTCAAAGACAAACACACAAGGAACCACAGAGTTGGCCTTCCACTTCAACATCTTCCTCTCCTATCATCTCTGCGCCTGAAACATCTCAGGTCACTCTTCAGATTGATCCAAGGATGCTCAATGATCTCTACAGACTCTTCACCAAGTTTTTGTTAAGATCCTCCTTTGAGCAGCCAAGTCATGATGCTGCAATGATCTACTTTGGAGCAGAAGAACTTCAAAGGCTGACTGCACCTTCTACCACTGTGGAAGAAGTTGGTCAACCTAAGGTCCTCATGGAACCTAAGATTCAATTCGAAGGGGAAATGGGAACTGATGGCCCAGCAACTGAAACAGTTGGGACAGAATATGCATCTCCTTTAACTTCCGAAGCTGAAGTTAAAGCCTCGAAAGAACAAGCTGAATCTTCCGAAGTTGAAATGGAAGCTGCGGAAGGACTGTTTAAAATGTCTGAGGAACTGATCATCACAGATGCTATCCTGGAAATGGCATCTGAAATGAGCAGTGAGGACTTTCCAATTGCACCTCCATCTCAGACACCATCTCTGACTCTCTCACAATCAGAAACCTCTGTCCAAGAACCACCACAGTCAGGATCTTCAAAGGATAAAGGTAAAAGGAAGATGACTGCGGAAGATATTCAGGAAGAGGAGAAGATTGAGAAACTTAAGAAGAAAGGAAGACTTCAGACTGAGAAGTTTCTAGCTGCTAGCACAAAAGCAGCTGCTTCCAATCAGGAGGTTGTCATCAATAAAAGAAGAGAGCGGATCATTGACCAGCTCATTGAAATGGGAGCTGCCAATGAAGAAACACTCTTGCTACCATTAGAGGAGTTGATGGATCTAGAGAAGGCAACCAGGCTGAAACTTGAAGAAGAAGCCAAGTTGGCCTTAGAGGAAAAGGAAAAGAAACAGAAGGAGGATGAATTGCAGCTGAGGAGAGACAGGATAAACTTCCTACTCTCCAGAGGCTTTGATCTTCAAGAACTCTCTCCACACAACGATGACACGATCCTCTGGCTCTTCAACAAAGAGCAGGATCTAATGGAGAAAGAAAGGAAGAAGGCTGCAAAAGAAAAGGCCAGAGAGAAGAAGAAGAAAGAAGAAGAGGCTAGGGTCACTACTCCAAGAAGCTTACTGAGAAAGCCTGGATGAAGGACTATCTTCGGGCTCATGGCTTCTCCGGTAGGCAGGGGGTCCTATGTCTGAAAGGACACTCCAACAGATTGTCAGTGAGATTAAGGCTGACATCGGTTGGGGAAAAGGAAAGAGATGTATAGAAGGGTAAAAGGGATGACCTTCACTACTTCTACCCAACCATAACTGGAACCCTCATCCTCACCATTCACCATTAAACCTGAATCCTTCACCCTTGAACCTACATCACTACCCACTACTACTCCCTCACCTCAACCTCCTAAACTTCCCATCATCCAACCCAAAACACTAGCCAGAACCTCTGAACCTAAACCTACCCAATTACCATCCAAACCATCCCTTCAGCCTTCTCAAAATCTCTCCCTTGAGGAGTTTAAGGCATCAAGATGAAGTTTACTAATTGCACCACTTTGAGCGAAGTTTCCTATGTAGAAGACTCCATTAACATTATCTATGTAGACGGATCTTCAAGTTCCCTCACAAGAGACAGATTCCTTGATTTGCCTAGAGGAACTTTGGACCAGGCTGCAAGACTTTTGGGCCTCAATTCAGACTCTTTAAATGAGGAAGAATAGAAGCTCAAAAGAAAACTGGTGACTCTGCTGGATACAAGAAAAAAGGACAAGATTCCTAGTCAGCCTCTTATGCCTAGAAGGAAGATAATCCAGTGGAGGTTCGATGAACCTTCTCACAACTTTGTTGTGGAAAGAGAGAATGTTTGAAGTCAACAGACTTAATGCAACTTCTCTATTACACTCCACCAGATTTGATATTGCTGAGTTAGCAGAGAAACCATTCTCCAACCCCTCCAACTCTGAAACTGTTGCACTCGTCAGAAATCATCTCAGCAGTCTTCATCTGGCTGAGCTAACTGCAAAAGCAAATATTGAAGAAGAGTTGAAATTGAGAAGACAGGAAGACAAGGAAAGATCTCCCACCAAGGTGTTGCCTTTCTACAGATGGTGGAAGGTCCTGAATTAGAACCTATAGTTTGATGGGAATATGATTACAGATCCCATCAACTAACTCTTTTCAGAGGGCAACAACAAAGGGTACATGTTATCCAAGGTGACAGACTGGATTTCCTGTCTACCAAGGATCTGTACAAGCTTCTCAGCACCACATCAAGGAAGAACAAGAAGACAGACAAATATTTGCTCTCCTTGGTGCTGAAAGTTTTGAGAAGTCGAGGTAAGTGAAGTTTTGGTAGCATCAGCCTAGGGGGAGTTTGTTGGATCAAGAAGAAGGCTAATGCAACCAAAACTAGATCACTTAAGTTATTTTGATGCTGCATGCAAAGGCTTCTCAAGCTTTTTATGGAACTTCCAAAGGTTGTAGAGTTCTTCCAAAGACAAAGGAAAAGTCCAACTTCCGAAGACAGAACTCTACTTCCGAACACAAATGCATACTTCCAAAGTTCAAGACTTAGAAGAATAAAGTGAAGACCACTTCTGAAGTATGATGAAGAAGTTTCCAAGTCTTGGAAGAGGCAGCCTCTTCCGAAGTATAAAGTGGCTTCGGAAGTACTTACTCTTCCGAAGCCATTTAACCTTCGGAAGGCACTGCTATAACCAGTGGACACAAGTATGGTCTCTGACACTCCGTTGCAGACTTCTGATACAGCATGGATTCTTCTTAAAGAACCATGTTGTTGACCATACATTATTCCACTGTTTACCTTTTCATGATAGTACAGTTGCCATCTTTAGTTGGTGTCAAAAGGTAAGTCAGGGACATGTCCTGACTACCAAATCTCAGATAAGACTTTATCCGAGATACCTTAACCATAGTCTTGTAGTATAGGCTTTAGCTAAAGAATCCCAGCTGGTATCAAAGTATATCCGGCTGTAGCTAGTATTATATATAGGTTCTCCTTGTAACTCATAAAACACACAATCTGCTTGTAAGAGTCTTTGTATCTTGAATTGAGAATCAATATATAAAAGTATCTTGAAAATTATATTCTGTGTTCTTAATTACTTTTCATATTATGATCAACTCTTATTGATTCTTACCCGAGTGTGATTCTAGTTGAGTTTGATAGAAAACATTTGTGTTTAAGTAACAAACGTCGATCCTGCAATTCTAAACCTTAGGAACACAATCAAAACATCATCAAACACATACATGGCCCAAAATCAAACCCCACCCATAACATACACACATACGGGTATAAAATCCAACTTTTATAAAAAGTTCACACATGCATTTCCAGCCCCAAAATAGTTTAAAACAAGTAAAAGGGGGTCCTAGAACTCACCTTTGTAGCTCTTTGGGTAAGACTTCTTCAAACCCGTTTGCAAATTAAGTTCAAACACCTAGAACCCACCAAACACACACCTAAACAACATATAACATGTATTAGCATATAACCGAGGCCTAAACCGGTTAAGAACATCTTATAACCAAGAATTCTTACATTGAATTTGAACTCTTTTCTTGTTCTTCTTCAAACCCGAAAGCTCTGCACTTTTTCTCTCATAATCCCGAATGAAAAGGTGTAGGCAGAAACATGGGCGACCATCACCTTTTACACCCACTTTTTCAAAGTTTTGTCCTTTTGACACCTTTAGCCTCTCCACTTGAGCTTTATTTCCTTTCTTTCCTTTTCCTTCACTTTATTCTTTCATTTGAGCCTTCTAAAAATAACCGGGTGTTACTAGTTCACCCCCTTTATATAGGTTTCGTCCCCGAAACCTATTATTCCTCATTCAATCGTGGGTAATGTTGCCTTATCTCCTCTTCTGTCTCCTACGTAGACTCAGATCCCTTCCTGTGCTTTCACTGTACACGTACAAGAGGAACCACTTTATTCCTTAATCTCTTCTCTTTACGATCAATGATCGCCACCGGTTGCTCCACGTAATTGAGCCGTTCATCTACCTCGATATCCTCCAGTGGTACAATCATATCCTCGTCTGCTAAGCACTTTCTCAGATGAGATACATAGAATGTCGGATGAATTCCACTTAAATCATCTGGTAACTCCAATCTATAGGCCATCTCTCTTACTCTAGCAATAATTCAGAAAGGCCCAATGTATCTCATGCTCAACTTGCCCCGCTTTCTGAACCGAATGAAACCTTTCCAAGGTGAGACCTTCAAGATGACTCTATCACCCACCTGGAACTCAATCAGTCTACGTCTCTTATCAGCATACTACTTTTGCCTATCTTTAGCTGCCTTCATAAAGGCTTTGATCCTTTCCAGCTTCTCAGTCGTAGCCTCGATCACTTCGACGCTCCCTAACTCTTTATGACCAATATCGCCCCAACACACGGGCATCCTACATCTTCTACCATATAAAATTTATTTTATATAGCATGATAACTGTTATTATATAAGAACTCAGCTAACGGTAAGTGGTCATCCCAACTTCCTCTGAAATCAATGACGCATGCCCAAAGCATATCTTCTAGCATCTGAATTATCCTTTCTAACTGACCATCCGTATGAGGATGATAAGCCGTGCTAATATGTAATCTCGTCCCTATCGTATCATGGAATTTCTTCCAAAATTTAGATGTAAACCCGGTGTCACGATCAGACACAATAGACACCGGCACACCATGACGAATTACGATCTCTTTGATGAAAAGATCTGCCAACCTCTCGGATGAATATGTCACGCAAATCGGTAGGAAGTGAGCACTCTTCGTCAAATGATCAACTATCACCCATATAGCATCATACCCTTGCGTGGTACGTGGTAGCTTCGTAATAAAGTCCATGGTGATATGTTCCCACTTCCACTCCGGTATATCCAACGGTTGGATCTTTCCATACGGCTTTGATGCTCCACCTTCACTTGTAAATAAGTAAGGCACTTACTCACATACTCGCAACATCACACTTCATACCCGACCACCAATAAGCTTTCTTCATGTCTTGGTACATCTTTGTAGCACTCGGATGAATAGGGTATCGAGTCTTATGAGCTTTATCCATAATCTTCATACGTAGATCTCCAAAATGAGGAATCCACATTCTTCTAAATCGGGTCCTAACACCGAGTATGTTTTCACCCAATTCCGCAACCAGGCCTCTCATTCTTTCAGATTTAAGATGATCTTCTTTCAATGCTTCATCTTGGAACTCTCTGACTGGATTCATCACCTCCGAGGTCATAATCAACTGGTAAGCCTTCACCCGAATCGGCTCGGATCTTTTCTTTCGGCTAAGGGCATCCGCCACCACGTTGGCTTTGACTGGATGGTAATGGATCTTGCAATCATAATCCTTGATGAGCTCCAACCATTTCCGTTGCCTCATATTCAAGTCTTTTTGCTCAAAGAAATACTTCAAGCTCTTGTGGTCGGTGAATATGGTGCACTTCGTCCTGTAAAGGTAGTGCCTCCAAATCTTTAACGCAAAGACTACGGCTGCTAGCTCTAAGTCATGAGTAGGATAACTAACCTCATGAACTCTCAAATTGTCGGGATGCGTAGGACATATTCTTTCCTCTTTGCATTAACACACATCCCAACCCTGAGTAGGAAGCATCTGAATAAACCACCAAATCCTCACTTCCATCGGGTAACGACAAATCAGGAGCTTGAGTCAATCTCGCCTTTAACTCCTCGAACGCCCTCTCTTAAGCTTGACCCCATACAAACCTTACATCTTTCCAGGACAACTTGGTCAGTGGAGAAGCAATCTTAGAGAAGTCTTGAATGAATCTTCTATAATATCCCGACAAACCCAAGAAACTATGAATCTCGGATGGCGTCTTCGGAGACTTCCATTGCATCACCGCCTCTACCTTTGCCGGGTCCACCATAATTCCCTCGGGATTCACCACGTGACCCAAGAACTGAACCTCGCGCAACCAAAATACGCACTTGGAGAATTTGGCATACAGTTACTCCCTTCTCAGCGTCTCCAACACCTCTCGTATGTGACCGGCATGGTCCTCCTCGCTCTTTGAATAAATCAGGATATCATCAATAAACACAATCACGGATTTATCTAACATCGGTCGACACACCTAATTCATTAAGTCCATAAAAGTAGCTAGCGCATTGGTCAAACCCAAAGACATAACAAGAAACTCGTAATGTCCATAGCGTGTGCGAAAAGTTGTTTTAGGAATATCCTGCTCATTCACCTTCAACTGATGGTAGCCAGATCGAAGGTCTTATCTTGAAAACCAACTGGCACCTTGGAGCTGATCGAACATATCATCAATTCTCAGTAAGGGGTACTGATTCTTCACCGTCAGTTTATTCAACTCACAATAGTCTATACACATTCTCATACTACCGTCTTTCTTCTTCATGAATAAAACCGGAGCACCCCAAAGATGAACCCCTTATCAAGTAGCTCTTGCAATTTCTCCATCAATTCCTTCATCTCGGTTAGAGCCAACCGATACGGCGCCTTAGCAACAGGTTGGGCACCCGGTATCAAGTAAATCTAGAATTCAATTTAGCGATCAGGTGGCACTCCTGGTAAGTCTTCTGGAAACAGGTCTGGAAAGTCACACACCACCGGTACGTTGGTCAGTTGTGGTGTTGGCGTGTCCACATCCTTCACGTAGGCCAAGTAGGCACTATATCCTCGGCTCATGCACTTTCCTGCCACCGCCATCGAAATCACCTTCGAAATAGTCGTTTCGTAGTCCACCAACCAATCCATTCCTAGGACTACATCAAACCCTCCTACGGTCATCACAAATGGTCTAACAAGAAACTTGTGACCTTCTAGCTCTACATCATAACCTTCTATCATCTTGGAAATCCTGATAGATTTACCTATGGCAGTTTCTACATTGAAGGGTGTATTTATATTCTTACTACTAACAGGCAATTTAGCACAGGAAGCAGTAGAAAAAAAACTTTTACTAGCACCAGAATCGAATAACACAGAGGCTAAAATTTGGTTTACTAGAACGTACCTGACACAATATCGTGGTCCATCCTAGCCTCCTCCTGCGTCATCGTAAACGCTCTGGCGCTCGCCTTCTATCCTTCAGTCCCGGTTGTCTTCTTCCTTGCACCAGAACTTTTAGCCCTCAGCTTCTTGCAGTCCTTGCTCATATGGCCCTCCTCACCACAAGTATAACACCTTCTTACCCCGCAGTTCTTCGCCATATGTCTGGTCCTCCTACAACGGAAACAGACATTAGATCCCACTCTACATTCCCCGGTGTGCTCTCGTCCACACTTAACACACCTCCTCGACCCCGCACCGGATGTGACCACATGTCGGTCATCCACCCTTGCACCTTTGTTGTTTGGAGCGGCTCCGCCATGTCCAAATTGCTTCCATTCCAATTCTGATCACCACCACCTTTCTTGTTGCCTTCAGCCACCACCACAGTCCTTGCATCATACAATCTCCTTGCCAAGTCAACTGCCAACCTAAACATGCTTGGTCGGGCAGTGATCATATGCCTACGGATATCCACCGGCAAGCCCTGGATATATCTCTTGATCTTTCGTGACGAGGGTGTCACTTACTGGCACCAGCCGTGCCATCTCATTAAACTTGGTGGTGTACTACTAATGTGTCATGGTTCCCGCCTCTAGCTGCAGGAACTCTCTCTCAACTTTGTCGATCTCTCGGTGAGGACATAACCCCTTAATCACCCGCCTCTTCAACTCTACCCACTTTATCCTCCCTATCGGCCGACTACCCTCGGCTTAGACGATATTGTCCCACCAGCACAAAGCCGAGTCCATGAATGAATGGGAAACAAACTTCACCTTTAGTCCTCTCGGCACTCGCTGATATTCAAAACAGATTCCATCTCTCTCACCTATCGGTGAGCAGCAACAGTAGTGCCATTACCATCGAAGGTAGGGGGCTTGCATCTTTGAAATGCCCGTAGTTGTAGCCTCGTGTCGCCTTCGACGCAGGCTCTTCTTCTTCTTCCTCCTCTTCCTCATCGAAGAGAACCGTTTCAGGCTCCGGTCGCTCCCGTTCTCCCGAGGACCTGTTTCTCTCCTTTCTTTCTCCTTCTCTTATGGCCTTTATCACTTCGGTCACCACAGACGGTAACATTGTTTGCATGACCTAATGAACTTCTTCTACAACGGCTCCTTTACTGAGGCTCTCAAATTAGCACTCTCACCACTGCCCTCCGGATGAGGGGTCTCGGGTTTTCATGAACCACCTTTTCAACTCTAGGCCTTCCTCTTTTGGGCTGCGGTTCAACACCATGCACACCACGACTTCCACCTCTCGAAACTTTCGATGATCTACCACCGGAAATCCTCTAACACACACTATAAGATTCAAACACCAACACGATCATTCAAGGGAAAAACTCAGTTTGTCAAGTATAGTAAGTCCCTAATTACAGTGGCCAGTTGTGATTTTCCACTTACTTTACTCTTCATACCCCAAGCATTACCTATCCTCACTATATCAGTATCTAAATCTACTAACAACACACAGAACAAATCACATAACATGTTCACATAATGCTGGCTAACATTAAGAAAATACCTGATAGCACGCAGCTACTCGGACTGGCATCCCTTTCCTTTCCGTCCCATTTTCAGTTCTAGTTTAGGTTTATTTTGAAATTTTACCCGTTTCAGTTAAACTTTGGCTCTGATACCAACTTGTAAGGCCCCGTTCATGGGACGCTCACAGCTAGTCGACCATCACACATAAAACATACATTTATATTAACTTAAAAAATCATTACAACAGAAACATTAAAAAAAGATATTTCATTTCATTATAAAATCTTTTGAAAAATAATACATCGTTAGCTCATTACAAAATACTTGTTGTATTACATCACAAAAGCATAATAAAAAATAGATGCCATCCAAAAAGAGCCAAGTAGCCGCCCCGTGCCATCCTCAACAACCTTTACCTGCCAACTCGAAACACATAAAAGTCAACGTTGCTAAGTGAGTTCTAGTTTTAAAATAAAACATACTTTACTTTCAATTAAAACGATTCTTTACTTTCTTTCAAATCATACTATACCGTCGTAGATGATCACACATCATACGTACACATATATATAATAACATTATTATCTTCGTTACTGTTCATCACTTTCTTTCTTTATCTCTGTAACTCTTTCCGGATCAGTGTCATCAGCTATATCCCAAATCTATGCACAAAGCAGGTACTGGGCCGAAAATCATAAATGACTTCCATAACGCATAAAACCTGGCACCAATACCGGGACAAGTGAAAAGGATCCCAATTGTACTACACCCTAAAGGTATGCACAAAGCGGGTACTGGGCCGAAGATCATAAATGACTTCCATAACGCACATAGCCTGGCACCAGCACCGGGGTGAGTAATCACTATAACCATGTACTATATCACTGGTCAACCACAAAGACTGGACCCCTGTGTGTATCCTTAAATGGTTAGCTAAACCACACACAGTTGAGCTTATGACATTATGGTTGTGCACCTCCTTACATTTTGCTTGCAAGCCTTTCTTTACTTTCTCTTTCATTAATGCATGCATTCTATCATTATGTTCCACTTTTCATTATCTTTCAATTTACGTTACATAATACTTTATCATTTCTTTCACAACTATAACACGTAAAGCCACGGGAAAAATAAACATACATAACAGGAACATAAACATAATCATGCAAAACATCGCCATACAAGGCACCATCATACATGCATAACATACATCAAACATACCATCATGCATAAGGATCAATCATACATCATACATACTATGCCCATCACATCACCTTTAACTTCAAAAAGTCAACCTACTATGCCCTCGGGAACATCCCAAGTGAAAGCTTACATTTACATTTTCCTCAAAAATCAAAAAAATAAACTAAGTATTTAGGCGCATGAGCATTATGCAGGCGCATGACCTTTCAGATGCATGAGGAACACTTTGGCGTATGGGGAACCTTCAGGCGCATCAGTACTATTGGGGCGCATGAGCAACACTTAGTCTATCCTGACCAATTCTAGGCTCATGAGCATTACACAGGCGCATGAGCTATCTGGGCGTATGAACAATTAGTCAATTTCAGCCTATTTTTAGGCGCATGTGTACTATTCGGGCACATGAGTTTTGGGCGCATGGGACACTTAGGGAGTTATTTCTGTTGGGCGCATGGGCTACTGTTTAGGCACATGAGCAGTCTATATCACACTTAACATCATAATTTGGTCCCCAATCATCACCTATCATATTCTAAGCATAAATCATACATTCTAAGCCTTAGGAGCACAATCAAAACATCATCAAACACATACATGGCCCAAAATCAAACCCCACCCATAACATACACACATACGGGTATAAAACCCAACTTTTATAAAAAGTTCATACATGCATTCAAGCCCCAAAACAGTTTAAAAAAAGTAAAAAGGGGATCCTAGAACTCACCTTTGTAGCTCTTTGGGTAAGACTTCTTCAAACCCGTTTGAAATTAAGTTCAAACACCTAAAACCCACCAAACACACACACAAACAACATATAACACATATAAGCATATAACCGAGGCCTAAACCGGTTTAGAACATCTTAGAACCAAGAATTCTTACCTTGAATTCGAACTTCTCTTCTTGTTCTTCTTCAAACCGAAAGCTCTACACTTTCTCTCTCAAAATCCCGAATGAAAAGATGTAGGCAGACAACATGGGCCGCCATCACCTTTTACACCCACTTTTTCAAAGTTTTGTCCTTTCTACACCTTTAGTTCCCCCAATTGAGCTTTATTTCCTTTCTTTCCTTTTCCTTCACTTTATTCTTTCGTTTGAGCCTTCTAAAAATATCCGGGTGCTACATGTTTGCAGCCACGATGAACTGTTATTTCTGAGTTTTGACTTTTAGTATTCTGTTGTAAAGAAAAAGAAAACATATAATTTGGGTGTTTGTTTGTAATGATTTTGTTGTTTTTTGGGCGTGTATTTGTTCTTGGTAAAGGTTATCAGAAGCTGTTGTTGCCTTTAGTTATTTGACATTGTTGATTTGTGTTGTTGTTTGATGTTTTCCTTTTCGTTTTGCAGGAATTTGGGTTACGTCGTGTTCGAATCCCGCTACAAAACGCGGGTTGGAAACAAGCTCATTATTATAAAAAACCATTCTATTTCATCTTGGAGGTAAGTATAACCAATAAAATAATAAAAAAATACGAATAGTGAGAAAAGGATTGGGATTTGGAAAACCCTAACCAGTCAACACATGAATTCCGAAGATGAATATTCTGAAATTAACAAAAAAAATTACGAATGAGAAGCCTATACTAGAAACAATCAACATATGAGTGGTGAAGAAATATTTTATGACTGTTGATATACCATAAATTATAGAAAGATCATTCATGAAGATTAAATCTGAAAGTATCACATCCCGGCAGAAGCGTGAAATGCTTGGGTGTGACTCGTTAGTTTAAAATGCATTGATTATAACGACATACAAATCAAAACAATAAACTAAACATTGCTTTCATTAGTTTATAATTTATAGGATTACATGATACTAAATTTAGTCTAACATTTTAGACTTATATATTTATAATCCAATTCAAAACATACTTGTTGATACATGTATGTCCCTAGATCATGATATGAATGTAATAGATCTTGTTTGTCTGATTCTGATGAAATGTTTGAAATGATTAATGAAATGATATTGGTTGTTTGTTATTTATAATGTTTAATATTTCATTTTAATGAGTCGATGTTGAATTGGTTAATTAGGTTTGTGGTTGTTTGAATTGTTACACGTAATGTTATATTAATTAATACATTCAAACTTAACAAAATGAAGTTCTCATGCGAATGGACCATACGCATAAATAACTCCATACGAATGACTCAGTCGCACGACTGATCCAGGAGATCAGTCGTATGATTGTAACATAAGATTGGCTCACTTGCACGACTGAACACTCAGTCGTGCGGATGAACCAACCGCATGGTTCAATCGCACGACTGAACCATACTAATGGTTCAGTCGCACGAATGAATATTACTAACCTATAAATACAACCAAATTCGTGGAAAAACGAGAGCATTCATTCTATTTTCGACTTCAGACGTACCCTAGCCGTCCAGAAGTCTCCAAGTCAATACTCCAAGTTCATAAAACGCTGTAGATCGATTCCTAATCGATTCTTAACGTTTGATTCAATACTTTATTGATTCTACGTGCGTTCTCACTGATTGGATCACCAATCAAATAGGATTCCACACTATTTGGTTTGGTTTACACGTTAATCATTCGGTATTTCGTTCAAATACCCGGTCCCAACAATACTTCTTCAACATATCACATAATCTTTAGCTAGTAGTGAATGTGAACGTCCACGTAAAGGCTAAAGTCAAACAAGTCAATAGTCAACTAGACACACAACTTCCCTAAGTAGCTATGCTGATCACTATACATGTTGAAGGTATACACGAGATTATAATACATTTTGATGACCTAAAAAAGCATACTCAAAATAGTCAACAAACAGTTGGTCAGAACATAGGGTTAATCAATAATCAT